>JABASD010002489.1:0-26383 GCA_019776165.1 Pogonognathellus flavescens
CATGCGCTGTACGATTCTCTACGCACCTTTCATTCAGAGTAGTACTAAATTTATTATAGTATAGATAATTCAGCAAATAAAGATTTGATGCAGTTTCTTATCGTTATCTTACGTTTTATCTCTGTAGGTTTCTGGAACAGAGAAAAGAGCAAGCAAAAAACGAGGCTGCCGGTTGGCGGCATCGCGTATTAAAGACTGCCGACGAAAGTAGCAACACACTGGAGACTCTCCAGAGTCCTAAAGAGAGTATGAATCGATTCTTTCGCATATTTAGGTACTCAAAGTTTGCACAGAGGCACCTTACACACACAGACATGAATACTGCAAGTATATACATACACAGTATGTACAGGCTGGAGTAATAAATGAATAGGCAGAATAAATAAGTAGCATATATAGCGGGTATCTCCTTGGGACTGGCAGGTAGGTACAATTTAAACTAAACTATACGAGAATTCCCCCTTTACCTTGCCTTGTTATACAAGTCCCTAGTTGAAGATTCTTTGAGTAAAGCAAGAAAACAAACCAGAACCAGACTGGAACAATAAAAGAATGAACCATGACAAGGCTGCTGCTGGCAAATATTATTACCAACGGCCTGCTGTAATAAAGAGCTAAGTCTATATATTATAAGCCTCAGCAGACTCAGCACTCATGTCTATGTGACTTGGAAGGAAAGGAACTAGTCAATAAAATGCACAACTTTATAAATTAACCAAGACATCATGTTCTCCGTAATGGAACTTTGCAGAAAATGGAATCCCAAGCCTATTTAATACATTATCGTGCCTATACAAAACATAAAAACTTTATATTATGTCAAATGAATTCCAATTATCCTCGCTAGCACAGAGAATTTTATTGTTTTTATGTATATTTATCATTACTAGAATAATATACAAACTACACTAGCTTAGGCTAGTGCTAGTGCTTAGGTACCCTTTTAACTACATAACTCTTACTTGTTCATACGTATACGTGTACGTGTGCTACTAATATGACCAACGCAAGTAAACGCTCATGTGGAAAGCTGGTATAGCCCAAGCCATGAACTATGGATTCAATGATTTTATAATTGCATAGAGACAGAGTCTTCTCTTCAATTATGGGTTTAGGTATATAATGCATTATGTAATATCAGTATTGACAAAGTAAATGTTTTTTCTTCTGGGAAAAAGTATAAGGAAAAGGTAGGTATGTGTATAAGGTAGGGTTTAATACTGATACATAATTCAGACAGGTTGACGTCCTCGAATGCAAATAGAATCGCCTCGATTTGAATACATGAACTTCAATTCGAAAGAATCTATTTACCACACCATTATACGACTGTCACGACTTTAGGACTTACCTACCTGGAAGTTAATACACGGAATCACTTTACTCAACAATAAGTATAGTATTCTCAGCGGTAAGTTGTGTTTAATGTGCCATATATCATAACCAAGAAAATAATTACGACTGCAACCGCATTCTTAACCGCTTTGCATACATGTAAATGTTCAAATGGAATTTTTTAATAATTGAAAAAAGTTTGTGTGATACCAGATAAAAATGTTTCCCAAGTTTGAAAATTATTTCCCTGCTTACTGCAGGAGGAAGACGAATATTTACATAATAGCTTCGGCATTAGTTAAAGTACACAAAGAAACCATTTAGCGAAAACTCAATAGGAAAATGGTTGAGTTAGCCTCCTGAATGCTAATGAAGGAATGAAATGGGCAGCATTGGTTTAATTGATTAGTTTATATTGATAGTTAATTATAGGAGACCTCCAACCGGTTAACGATACCTAGATTTAATATTCTATTCAAGGTTCCTAAAGAACCTCTTCTCTTACAAATAGCATTACTAAATACTTCATATAAACCATCATCACAGGTTTATTATTAGGAAAATCTCATAGAATTCCCTGAAATTCCTTAATGCTGATTACTTCCCACACACTTACAAGCATTTACACAAGGGAATCCGATTAATTAGCTTCTAAGTTACTCCTTTTATTGTTCTCGCCTTCGGAAGATTTACTGTTTCAGGTGGTGCAAATGTTGAATGTCAAAGAGATTGGATCACATACACAATTCATGTCTTTCAATATACTAAATCCATTAAGCACAATTGCGTAGTAGTGTATGAAACATTTCTAACATACACGATGTCTTAATAGGATATTAGTATTCACATTGCAATACGCTCAAAATACACTTTTGCACACATTCCACATAGTTCCACTGCTGTGATGGCATTCCAAGTATTCTAGAAATGGCATAGTTTCGCTTCTTCTGCATGTAGCAAGTGCCTTGAATTGCAGCTATTTGTTTTCAATGTGTAAATAAACTGCATACCTACACGAATATACATATAGGTATACGTTATACGCAGTAAATTCTGAATTTCCATGAAGCAGCAGCAGGTGCAGTTCAGAATTCATGAAACACAATGCAGTTGGAGTGGAAAAAAATGCAGTAATTCTGCATGGGTAATTACCAAATCACAAAGTCAAGACAAGAGATGTTCTGTGTGTAAGTCAAGAGCGAAACATATAAATCCCTGCATACAGATAAAACCAACTTTTTCAAGTTTTGTGTATAAAAACAGTTGATTACTTAAGTTTGAGTACATGACCTGCCTTTAGCATAACATGTTGACTCAAGTGAAATTTGCAGTGTTATAAAAAGAAATCCAGCCAACTGATACAATGCCAAGTCATAACCACTTATATTCATGTATAGGAATGCTTGTAGCGTATAAATATCATAAAGGATCATTAATAAAATGTATTACAGTATGGACATGAACATACTATAGAAAACTATAATTTTCAAATGTACACAACCCAGGTAGATATTATTTAATTTGTATAAGTAAATGAGAATTGTCCTGAACAAATAAAACAGTGTATACCTGTCCACCAGCACCGTAGTGATGTCCAAACATGACAAGTTTTCTCGTTCTATGTTCCGTGACAGAGAACTTTTAGTCGTAGATATAAATTAGAATGAATGAAACCAGAAACGTTGATAAATTCTAATGTTCACTTTTAGTAACTTACAACAAACCGCACAGTTAGTAAGGATTATTTTGCACACGGAATTATATGTGTTAAGTGTACAGGAAGGAAAACTACTAAAACTTTATTAGGAGGAAATATTTTTACAGTGTCTGTAGCTATAACTAGAAATTTATAAATTACCTGGCAGAAGTAAGTACATATAAGAGAAATAAGTTACTGACTGATATTGACTAAGCCATTGCTATTATCACCACATTAGCAATTATGATGCGTAAAATATGATTATAGTTACAGTAATCCTAAAATAGATTGTTTGGGGTACTTTAATTGTGTGATAATTATATGATTGGCACTGTCTATACAGGAAATAATTGCATTTAATGTGAATGAATTTATTTACCCGGAACGGTGGAGGTCCATATACTTGACTACGAATTGGATTATCAGCCGGGATATGATGGAAGACGCTTTGTGGACCGAAGCCGGCGTTTGCACTCATACTCCGCGGAATTTTAGAATGCATCGTTGAATAATACACCGTTTAAGTAGTATAACGTGTAGATACCCGAGTTTCAGTGTCCATGCACTGTAACACGTTTATTTACACGGGTTATTATCCAGTCCGATTGATTTCGGTGTATATCGGTATCTCTTCGAATGCTAATAATGCGAAGCCCAAAACTTTTATCTAAATCCCCTGTCAGTCAGTCTTGAATAAAATGAATAGAAGCACGTTTTGTCTGTTTGTGTGTCCGGATATATGTGTCTCTATGTGTGGTAGAAGATATTTGCAACGTATCGTGTGTGTGTGTAATGAAATATAATATGTAATTGTACTGTACTCGTCGTAATGTAGTAGATAATAGATTCTTCGTGTGATTTGATTGCTATGCTTTGTGACAATCAAAAGAATGTCGAATACCATTTGATTTGCTTGCCAAACCAAACCAAAGTATATAATTCCACCCAAAACAGTTCATTCCACTCCTCCATGCTTTTTTCACACTGAATGACCAGACTGAGCGACTAACTTCATGCAACTAAATTTTACTGGGAAATACTTACTACTATTCTCAACTCAATCTTATTTACTGTGAACAAAACAGCACTGTTCAATTCAATGAATGACACAACTCCCGTTTTCCTACATTATACTACGTAAAGTATATTTCTATTCTAATAAAGCAGTAGTACAGATCTGTATTTGTATTAGAAAATATAATACCTACTACTGACTCTACCTAAACTATACACTTGTATTGCCAATACCATTTACTATTATATAGAACAGTAGTAGTGTAAAGAAAACAATACTAGCTTTACGTTGGTTATGGTGACTGGTGAAGTGTGGGTAGATTTAAGACTGACTTTAAACACAGTAACAGTAGTAAGTACCACCAACAGTCTCAAAAGAAGGGTTTGCGCTTTTAGCGTTTAATAACATTGGACGCATAGATTTGGTAGCAGTTAGTTGCTATACAGCATAGCAGTAGAGTGTTGCATATAATGTGAATGCGAATTTCCTATATACTTTTCGTGGGTTTCGTAGTCGTAGCCTTAGCGTTTTAGCTAGGATTCAGGATTAGTGGCTTGTGTACTCGAATTGCAATGGAAAAGGAACAAATAACAAACAAAATAAAGTGGGTGCTCTGCTTCAAAGAGTCTCAGCCAATTTAACGTAAGAGAGAAGACATGTATATTTTACATGTGCACGTACGATTATACAGGAGTGAGCCCCTAATCTCAAAAGCTATAGCATTGTACTTAAAATACCTTTAGTGGTAGCTGCTACTGTACCTTTTTACCTTTCAGTTTGTATGCGATTGCAATGCAGTGTGGAATTGAATGCATCATGAATGAGAACTGAGAGAACATGATACTCGTTCGCTGTATACACTCCTTCAATCGTAATCTGAACTTAAATGTTGTATTTTTGTTAGTCAGAAAGCGAATATTGTAAGCTACTCAAGTTATATACTGCCTCACTCAACCAAGTCATTTGCAAATTGCCGAGGCATATATATAGGGAGTGTGTTTTCCTTGCTATTATAATGTACTTTAAAAAGGTAGACAGCAGATAGGAACATTACAATATAATCTACTGAATGAAATCCTTGTAGCTTTGTAATTCCAATACATTTATGCATGCAGAAGCGTAGGGGAATTTTTTATTTGGTCAAAAGCAACATTATTGGAAACTCTTGCCACTTACTACACAGATAGGTACTGATTACTCCGTCCGTAATGTAAATTATGATGCATGCACGACACAAATGGGTTGCATTAGTGTTACAGTATAAAAGTCACAATGATTTATAAGCAATTCATTCATGGGAGACATACACTGAGTGCTTAGTAGATAGATATGAGTATGCATAAGAATGTATACTCATAATTCATTCAGCACAGTTGCATTTTGCATGTGATTAATGGAGATTTCTTGTTTGGGGTGTATTGGAAAAGCGCACAGGAAAGAAATAAAAATAACATTATCGGGCATGTCATAGCCTTATATTTATATACAGCCCCTTATATAGGTAAATACACAATTAGTTTTTTGCTTAAGGGGAAAGTGTATTAGTGTAGGGTAATCAAGAAATGACACAGAACAAGAAGGATGATGGAAATGGGTTTTTGAGGATTGCGTGGCTAAAGCAGGGCAAGCGGCATTCAATATTTCACTCACTAGGTCACCACCACAGTCAATCCCATTGAAACACAAAAGTCTCTGGGATATCCAGCAAGAGAAATTAATGTGACTTTGCCTTGTTTTCCTTTTTAAACTCAGTTAATCGATATTTGCTCATTCTCCGGGTAAGAGTAAGACGTGGGCATGCTGGAAATACTCTGTATGTTTTGTTCCAAGTGAAAGTCATGCGAATTGCGTGTGATGTTTATATACCTAACTGAAAGGAAACGTATTAAATACATGCGGGAATAAATATTATAGTTTTATACTACACTGGCAGAGTTTTGTACACTTGGCACTTATTGTAGTAGATGGATAAAATGCAAGATAAACATTTCTTGTTGCAAGTTGAAATTATAGTAAATGCCATGGGTCGAACTTGCCTAGGCAGTTCAGAAATTATACTTAATGTTTTACATGCAAAAATTTATATAGATCTTATTTACAAATCTACTAGGTCAAGACTTGTTTACCTGTTCTTTTTATAATAACACGTTTATAGGTATAGGAAATTGAAAGTGCTACGAATGTACGATCATAAAACATTCACGTTGTACTAAGTTAGTTGCATATAAAACGGAAATATTTGCTTAGCCTTTAATGTGACGTGAGTGCAATAAAGTCGCAGTTTTAAGAATGTGATATAGTCTAACCTTGGTTTCCTATCCGGAAAGAATTAGTCAAAACTGTTCAAGTTTATTTTCTGCACACACCCAGTTTTAAATTCTGACTCTTTGTTGCAGACTTTTTCAGTTGGTACTTTCTGTTTTTACGCTTCCAAGTTTAAGCACATCATTTGTAGCGAATCGTAGCAAGTCATTAATATGATTTGTTTATCTGCTTTTGAATATGGGTCAATTGTGCTAAAAGTTATCAACATTTTTTAGGACAGGACGATCAAAGGTAAGGACGCGACGAACGAAATGGAGAAACTGGGTCAAGTGATAGAATTAATACTTAAAACCTTAGCTAATCTAAATTGCTTCACTTCTTAGTAGCTTTTATCTCATTTGAACATGCATAGATTCTATTCCACTATACTGCTGCAAGCCTTTACGTGTTATTGTTAGTCAATGTGAGGAAAAATGCACACAAGATTGTGAATTATCAATATCGCTTGAAGAAAAACAATTTAAGTACTTGCATGCGCATTGATCTTGAAATTACAATCGTTACAGCTGCACCAGATAAAAACATTTGTGATTAATGATACGATTAAGCTATTTTTTAAATTACAGATGCAATTGAAAAACAAATGGAAACATACGCATAGTTGTAAACTGAAATAATAGAATCGTATCTTGCATCGGATTGGGTAATGGAAATAAAGACTTGAACAAAGTCTTTGTCACCGTTCTATTTTTAGTGGTAATTTTCAAACCAGAGCCAATAAATCACTTCCTGCTGCAACATTGCTGATGGTACTTGCAATTTCCAAGTTGGAAATAATAACTTTAATAATTGTTAAATTAATAATTATTAAATTAATAATTAAATATTAAACATATATTCATATAATTAACTATGATATTTCAAAACACTGCTGTAAAAACAAGAATATTACACTAAATTGATTAAACAAACGCCTAAAAAGTTTAAATTGACACGATATTTTCTGTTTACGGTTATCCATAGATGTGTAAACAAGGAACGAACAATAAGTTGTACTCGCATACCCGTATTGTTTAAATGAAAAATATTATGGTCACGGATGGTCACGTTAATATGGTACGGGTACACATTGCAATTACTTTTGCTTTAACCAATACAAACTTCTAGTTTAACTGAAAGTTACATCAATGCGTCTCATTTTTAAAAACGGCTGTATTTTTTACCAATGATGAAAACAAACTTTGAGGATTTTGAAGTAAAATGGTCGGAGATCCGCATTCCTTTTGTGTGACATCGCGTGGCATAGCAGGAGTAAAGAAATAAAAACGAAATATTTAACATTCTTTTATACCGTCATCAGCTCGAATATGTTTTAGGGTTATATAATATTATATACCTTGATTTCTCCAGAATTGACAATTAAGATTTTATCAGAATCAATTATGCTGTTAATTCTATGAGCGATTGTAATTATGGTACACTCTGAGAATTTGTCCCGTATGGTTCTTTGAATTAAGCCATCCGTTCTAGATTTTTTATAATTAATAAACATTCAACATTAGCACACTGAAACTATATTGAAGGTTGTACATTGTAATGACAATGTATATAGTTTTTCAAGAAGAGACTACCTATGGTCAACATTCGCTGTTGCTTCGTCCATGATAATTATTTTATTTTTCCTTAAAATAGCCCGAGCCAAACAAACGAGTTGTTTTTGTCCAACGCTAAAATTGTTTCCTCCATTGGAAACCTTGAAATCCAAAGATTCGACGGCAGCTCCTAATTCAACCTAAAGCAGCATTATATATTTGTCCGATATTAATATTAGTAGGTAGCAGAGCCAAAACTGGTGTTGATTCTTTTTAGTATTGACTGATAAAATGTATAGATGTTTTACGTTTAAGTTACCTGATTGATTACACTCCAGAGTTCATCGTCAGGGAATTGTTCAAAGGGGTCTAAATTGTAGCGAATTGTCCCAGAAAATAAAACCGGGTCTTGAGGAATAATAGACATAGATTTGCGAAGATCATGGAGACCAATATCATTTACACAAACGTCATCAATGTAAATATCTCCTTGAGGTTCAGTCATTCTAAACAAAGATTGAATGATGGAACTCTTCCCAGCTCCAGTTCTTCCGACGATTCCAACCTTCTCTTTTGCTAATATTTCAAATGAAATGTTTTTCAAAACTGCAGAGTCTCCATACACCAGGGATACATTTTCAAAACGAATGTGACCATTTCGGGGCCAATCTTTAGGAAGCTCCTTTTCTGCGTTCATAATCAAATATAAACATCAGTTTGTTCTATATGTATATACAACTATACTATATAATATGAGAAAGCAATTTGTACCTTTAGAAGTTTCAAGTGCAGCCTCTGGAGTTAATTTGGAATATTCCATAGTTCGTTCCACAGCCATCATTAAAGATTCAGCTTCTACAGATTGTCTCAGTCCATTTTGTATCGCGCTTGCTAGAGATAATGCAGATGAAATGGCTAATCCAACATTTCCTCCCATGGTGGCTATAAAATAAATTGTTTTAATTAGGAGCATACCATAAAGTGGAATATTTGGGTTAGTGACAGAGAAACATCTTACAGCTTGTGAGAACGATGAAACTAAAAGTGACAGTAACAACGAAAGCAAGGGAAATTGTTTCTATCCAAATACCGAAACATCTAGAGGTAGTTAAGAATGTGTACCATGCACATGAATGCACATCCTTCGAAATGAAAGACAATTTACATTTAGTAATATGCTCAATGGAGTTAATAATGTTATTCAAGGGATTTTAAATGAAATTAATGGAACTTGTATTACCTGATAAGAGTCAAACTGACGTAATACTCTGTCTTCTGCCCTAAATGCTCTAATCGTAGTTAAGCCTTGCAACGTTTCGGTTACATGAGTAAATACAGGACTTTTGACTAATGCAAGTAAAAATTATTGAAATACTTAAATTAACTTGTGAAATATTGGTTGTTTCTTGTGGAATTTCGAAATTCGAAAGTAAAATAAAAAATTGTAAAAAACTTACCAATTCCTTCAATTCTCCGAATGTCTTTTGAAGTGTTTATGTAAAAATTTCGAACAAACCATAAAATGATCAAGATTCCAATTGATGGAAGAATCATAAAATAATTTGCAGTTATAACCACCACAACAACTCCCAATACCCGAGAAAGCAGCGTAATTACATCAAAAAATGTTACGGGTAGTACTTCGTCAATTTGGCCCATATCTTTAGTAAATCGATTCATAAGGCGACCTAAAATACCATTTCATAATCATTGATTGTAGTTTAACTGTGGTAGCGGACACAACCCAATATTTTGAAAGTAATATTTTTGAGCCTCTCCGAAATACATAAGTTTGCATTAATGTAAAAAAAGAAAGAAAAAATGCCTTCGTAAATTACTATAAATGTATTTAGTGAATAGTACCTGAAGGATTATCATCAAAAAACTTTGCTGGGGCTCGCATTACACTTTTGAACATTTTATCATGTATGTTCTTGCAAATCTGAGTTATATAGTTATAGTAAAATAAACATCTTAGTACACCAATCAAACCAGCTGCAGCAACTAGTCCTCCATAGATTCCAAGATAGTAGACTGGCTCTGTTGCGGTTGAATTTTGACCAGAAAGAAAAACTGTTTCATTGACATTGGAAATATTTGCCACACCCTGCAATTCTACTGCGTTTGTCCTACGCACAAAAACATGAAGAAAACATTTTCATCAGACTACAATATTTGAAATATTTATATTCGCGTGGTCACAACAAGATAAATTATTTACCACATCGAAAGCCAGTAATCTACTCCATTCATTGCGAACTGATATGTCACCGAAGAAATAAGGATGGTAAGGCAAGCTAATGTAGAGTCTCCAGAATTAGCGTATTCCCAGTACGTTTTCCAAGAAACACTTCCAGATTGCTTTTTTTCTTCTGGGACTGTTTCACATGTTTCGTGATTGGATGATTTTGTAATCTCTTCCTTTACAATTGCTTTGTCTTTCTTTTCATCTTTGCTTTCATTTTCAATAATTGTAAGAAACTTAAGGAAATCGATTTCTTGATCATGCAGTTCCTTGTATGATCCTTGGCAAACAATTTTACCCTGTTTACATTAAAAGCGAAATACAATTGTAAAGATTGGTGAATTCGAGTGGGTAAATTACTGTGAAAAACATGAAAACTAAAATAAAAATCAACTTACAGATTCTAACAGTATGACATTATCTACTTGCGACAAATATTTCAGCTGATGTGTAACGAGAATCGTAATCTTGTCCTTTAGAAACTTTTTTAAGCACTCTTCGAATAAACGATTGCCTACGATTGAATCTACTGCACTTAAAGGGTCGTCTAATAAATAAATGTCAGCTTCATCATACAAAGCTCTTGCTAAACCAATCCTAGCCTTTTGCCCACCACTTAAAATGATTCCTCTTTCTCCCACACGACTTAAATCTCCATAAGGAAATGCTTCAAAATCTTCAACAAGGGATGTGGCCCTTGTTACTTCATCATAACGTGTCTTGTCAAATTTACTGCCGAAAATAATATTCTGTCTCACAGTACCATCGAAAATCCAAGCTTCTTGGGATGCGTATGCGATTTTTCCATGTACAATTCTCTTTCCGCTAGAGAAAGGCATCTCTCCAATCAAATGTTGAAGTAAAGAACTCTATTGAATGGTAAAGATACAACAATTTACATTTACAATGAGAACGAAATAATTATTTAGTGCATTTTATCGAATTTGTCACCTTTCCAGATCCTACAGGTCCCACTACCGCAACAAAAGTATTTCTCTTGATTTCTATACTTAAGTTCGACAAGACATTATTGTCCTTAACCCAACTATTAGTAAAACAAGAAATCAAAATAGCACACAGAGAAAAATTATTTTTGTGTATTCGTAGGCATACGGTATAAAGTAACTAATTACATGACAGTACATATCTACCTTGCCGAAACAGATTCTAAGAGTATTTCTGGTTCCTTCTCCCTGTCATTTGTTTCAGCTTCATTGGTAAGCGTCTCACGCTCACGTTCTTCCAGCAAGAGAAATTTCTACACACAGGAGAGCTTTCTTACTAAATTCTTAACTTTCTTTACACTACATGATATCATTTGATATTAATGTAGAAGAATTAAAAATAATAGATTGAGGATTTGATAGATAATTAACTGCGCACTAAAGTTTTACCTCTATTCTTTGTATTGACGCATGCAATTCTCCAAGTCCAATGGATGAAGCGTTAATGAACAGAACGAGAGAGTAATTGATTATGGTACAAATGAGAACAACGTTGAACACAATGTCGGCTGTCAAATTGTAACCACTCAAAGTGGATGTCAGAATCATAGAAAAAGGCAATATTTTGTACGTCAGAGCATGAAAATTATAAAACACCCCCATCATATAAGATCGTTTCCGTTGTACATCCAATTCCGACCTAGGAAAAATTCAAATCAAAACTTTTTTTAAAACACAACAAAGGTAGGCACGTTACAATGTTTGGAAATGAATGTACCTTCTAACTAGAGAGACTAAAGCTGAGAAAGGCTTTTCCCATGCATACATTTTTACAACACGCATGGAACTAATAATCTCACTAATAATGCGTCCTCTCTCATCTGTCAATCCTGCGATCCGTTTTCTGAAGCTCACGGTTAACTTTCCATTACAATCTTAAAAGCCCCAAAATATTTAGAATTTTAAAAAAGTTAAAAAATTGTTAACTAAAGTTTGTTTGTTAATTTTTTTACATTGAACAGGGATGAGCATCAGAATACTTATGAGTCCTGCCAAACATGAAACACCCAAGTCTTTCCACAATAAGAAAATGCAAAGAGTCAATTGCACAGGAGCAATAATCAAAAATTGCAACGGGTACAATTCTCGAGAAAAGCGACGAACATCATTCGAAAGTAGATTGACAACTTGTCCAATTGTGGTTTTCCCTTCGGAAATTTTATTCAATTTCAGAATCTGTGGAGGTAAAACGCAAATTAATTCACTTTATAGGTTAGTATACCTTGAAGGTTTACACAAGTATTATTGTCACCTTTCGAAAGATGAGTGCTGAACAGGCAACATGACATTTCATTCCGAGTAGGCTAATCGTGAATAAATTGCGATTCAAGCAAAGGACATTGCCAGTTGCAGCTAGCGAAATTATTATGGCATACAAAAGCCTGTCATATCCACTGCCGCCGTGTTCTTCTCCAAACGATCGGATTAAAAGTTTCAAAAAGATAGGTTGAGCAATTCTGTGCATTATTTAAAAAAATTATTATAGTTACATCAACATAGGTTTGGGTATATCTATTTATATGGGCAAAAGATATAGTATCGGTCATGGTCATAGAACACATGCAACCATTATATGTAAATTATTGTCTTACCTAAAAACCAACATGTTAAGTGCGATAATGAAGAATTCCAGTAGAAAACCTTTGAAGAAGCATGAAATCAGTACTTTCGCAAGGCTAGGTTTCTTGTTTGAACTTTTGCATATCTCTACTTGTTTTTCCCATTTCCTGTACAGAAATTAAAATGTAAAATTTCAAAGAATATCCCAATTTTTAAATCCAAATAAAATTATCAATAGCTTTATTAAACCAGGGAATTTTTAGAATGCAGATCGATTTAAAAGTAAATACGTCAAGATGTATTACTAACTGTGATATCATATCTCCGAGGCATTTCGATTCGTCGTCGGATGAGATGGTGTACAAATCTTCCTGTGTTAAATCTTGCTTTAACCCTTTTCTAAACAGAGGTATAGTCCACAAAAACAGCAATTTCGATACAAAACTTGCATTTTGTGAAGAATATTTCTTTTCGTCTCTTTCCATTTTGATAAGTAACTCTGACCCTTTGTAATTTACTTAACTTTGATCAGTATTAAAACATATTTTCACTTCACATTTCGTGTTATATTGTTACAATGAGACTATAATGATGTAAGATTATAGAACTTGGGAAACCCTAAAGAGAAGTTACAAATAGAACCAACGGTCACGAAACAGGAGACAGATAGCAAGACAAGTGTAACTTTCCAAGCATACTACGTACAGTAGGTGAAGGTGAAGGTAGCTAAAGAATATTAGTATTACCTTTATGCAACTGGAATTTACATATTATACTTCTTTGCTACCGGTTATCGCAGATACTAAAGCAGACTATGTATTAGTAATACAGAGTCTGTACAAAATCTAAAACGATTAGGTAGACGAGGACCACTGATATTATCAATGTAATTGTGATACAGATAACCATAATATTCGGATGTATCTGTATTCGAAAATATTATTATAGCTGTAATTATGTAATACTGACAATGTGGTTTCGTCTTATTACTGAATGTAGTTTACTGAATGCACGAATGCAAATATTACCTAAGTAAGTAATATTTTATTACACATACCACCATTACTATTACTACCTACTACTACAATACAGCACCATGTAGCACCATCAGCTACAGACGAAAAATAGCATCCCTATATACTTAATACTATTGAACAATATTTAGTCAAGAAGGCCGATTTGGTTATCCGATTCTTATTACAACACAGCGTATCTTCTCTACCTATAGCTATTATCTAATATGATTTTAACAAGGAATTGCCCTTGTGCCTTGTTCAATACTCGATTCGTCGTCTCGTTACTAATGCATAATGTAGGTCATTGTATGTACAAATACATACGATTTTGAAACTATATTTAACTAATTGTTCCACGACACAACATGAGACGAATCTATATTATAATGTATATGTAGTATTGTAGTTATTATGCTAAATAGTTATCTTAAATGAAAATGCATGCTAACAAAATAAGAATATTGTTGTTGTGTATGCAATTGATATAACTTATTTTTATCTGTTTCTTGATTGTATCCAATGTATAGTTATTATGAATACCAATAAACAAAAAATCAATATCCAGATTATTGTAATTTTGGTTTATCTCTGTATATATTAGTGACTTTTGGTATACTTGTGACTCAACTGAGGAGTACTTTCTAGCTCTAAAGAAACTTTACCAGGAACTGTAAAATGTATTATAATAAGCGCATTTCAGAGTAGAGTATGTTACTAATGTGGGTACTAAACTACCGTAGAGTCTTAAGCCTTTGCAGGGCAAAAAGGTTAGCTGAGGGTGTAAATCAAAAGAATTTGTAAACGTATTGGTTGTATATAAGGTAGATAAGTGTATTGGGTAAGCGTATTATACCCAACCAAAGTTTCTGATTAACCTCAGTACCCTTTTACCGCACGGCCTTGCTACATTGACAAACAACAATTGAAGTGCAACATTGACCTACAATATTTGTGAACTTGCTTCAAAACATCAGACTAATGTCACATTGACTGTGAAGAATAACAATGTTTACGGATCCCTTATGTAAATATTCTTTAGAATGTTGTATTTCTTCTTTGAAATGCACGAGACTGTATACTACCCATACACTTGACAATCTCAACGCAAATTACCGCACCGATGTGTGAATACGTACCATGCATTTAAATAGTTTGATGATACATTTATTTGAAATTCACAATAGCCTTTACAAAATACTTTATTACATATTTACATAATAGTACAGTATCCTTCAGTCAAAAGTGTATGGAGACTTCATTTTGTACTCATTTTTACATGTATACTAATTTTATGGCATGGCTCAACATGAAAATATACGTGAGGGTTGAGGGAATGTACTCTGTGAATTCATATGTAATGAGACTTGCTTATACACAATAAAATATAATACCATAAATCAGGGTAATAGAAGGTAGTATATGACCATAAATAAACATTTTAATCTCCTTATGTTTGGATTCAATTGTTGTTTTCTACTAAGGAGGAAAATATACTTAATGTTTGAAGCAAAACGTTTGGCGGACCGCATTCCTGTTCAAGTCACAAAAACAACAATGAATTTTGATTTGTGTTATAAATCCTTTCACAGAATAGTATAGAAATGTTTCGATAAACGATTAAATAATATTACGTAATTGACTCACTTTGATAACTCCACAATCTATAACAAGCATCTTGTCTGAGTTGAGGATGCTATTGATTCTATGAGCGATTGTTATAATGGTACAATCTGAGAATTTTTCACGGATTGTTTTCTGAATTAAATCGTCCGTTCTAAATAGGATGAATTTTACAATGAGAAACAATTTTGAGCAAATGTAATATGTATAATTATTGATAGAATAGAAAATAAAGGTAAGTACTACAAGTGCACCTGTGGTCAACATTTGCTGTTGCTTCGTCCATGATAATTATTTTATTTTTCCTTAAAATAGCTCGAGCCAAACAAACGAGTTGTTTTTGTCCAACGCTAAAATTGTTTCCTCCATTGGAAACCTTGAAATCCAAAGATTCGACGGCAGCTCCTAATTCAACCTAAAGACAGAATTATATAACAATTCGATATTAGTAGATAGCAGAGTCAAAACTAGTGATGATTCTTTTTAGTATTTATTGATAAAATGTATAAATGTTTTACATTTAAGTTACCTGATTGATTACACTCCAGAGTTCATGGTCAGGGAATTGTTCAAAGGGATCTAAATTGTAACGAATTGTTCCAGAAAATAAAACCGGGTCTTGAGGAATAATAGACATAGATTTGCGAAGATCATGAAGACCAATATCATTTACACGAACGTCATCAATGTAAATATCTCCTTGAGGTTCAGTCATTCTAAACAAAGATTGAATTATGGAACTCTTCCCAGCTCCAGTTCTTCCAACAATTCCAACCTTTTCTTTTGGCAATATTTCAAATGAAATGTTTTTCAAAACTGCAGAGTCTCCATACACCAGGGATACATTTTCAAAACGAATGTGGCCATTTCGGGGCCAATCTTTAGGAAGCTCCTTTTCTGCGTTCATAACAAAATACAAACATTAGTTTAGTAGTTCTTTATTGCCTTATATAAGAAAGCAAAGAACGTTTGTATTGGTACCTGTAGAAGTTTCAAGCGGAGCCTCTGGAGTTAATTTGGAATATTCCATAGTTCGTTCCACAGCCATCATTAAAGATTCAACTTCTGCAGATTGTCTCAGTCCATTTTGTATCGCGCTTGCTAGAGATAATGCAGATGAAATGGCTAATCCAATATTTCCTCCCATGGTGGCTATAAAAAAGAGAACTGTTGTCACTAAAAGCACTAATTTGGAGAATGTAGAGTTTGGAGAAAATGAACTTCTTACAGCTTGTGAGAACGAAAAAACTAAATGTGACAATGACAACGAAAACCAGAGAAATTGTTTCTATCCACAGGCTGAAACATCGGGTAATAGTGAGAAATGTGAACCATGCACATGAATGAACATCCTAGATGTAAAAATTAAATTTAAAACAAACCACGTAAGTATAAATAATGCTGGATATAAAGTCAATTACTTCAAATGATCCAAATTGACTCAACATTCTATCTTCATGTCTAAATGCTCTTATGGTTGTCAACCCTTGAAAAGTTTCCATTACTTGAGACAGCACTGGACTCTGGGCTATTTTCAGTTTCACAAATACAAAATAGAGTCAAAAAGATTGATTTTATAAATGATTTAATCAGTAGTTGGTATTACTTATTCCCTCAATGCGCCGAAGATCCTTAGACGTGTGTACATAAAGCTTGCGTAAAAACCATAAAATTAGAAACATTGCAATGGATGGAAGGATCATGAAGTAATTTGTGGTAATAACGATTATTACTACTCCTGCAACACGGCAAAGTGAATTAAAAGCGTCGTAAAGATTTATCGGGAGCACTTCATCGATCTGGCACAAATCCTTGGTAAATCGATTCATAAGGCGACCTAAACATTATAATAGACTATGGTTATTATAGATCAATTTTTCATCGCAAAGGAAATTGTATCATTCTCAGCCATTAACATTACCAAAAAGGTTGAATTTAATCTACCATTGTATTGGTCAATTGGCAAGTTTGCACATTTAATTATGATTCTTGTGTACCTGAAGGGTTGTCATCAAAAAATTTAATTGGGGCTCTCATAACACTGTTAAGCATTTTATCATGAATCGTTGTACAAGTACGTGTCACAAATGAGCAATAAGATAGGCACTTCACAATTCCCAAAATACACGCGCTGATCATAAATCCTCCATATCCGCTGAGGTAAAAGGATGTCGTGTGGCAGTCGGATTTTTTGATATTGTGGTAATTTGTGAAGGCTGCTGCTGAAGTATTGTAAGTTTTCATAGTTCTTACTTGCTCAGCATTAGTCCTTCAACGAAGTAAACATTTCAGTGTAAAAGATTCATTTTTGTGGAAAGAATAGTAAAGCAATAACCAATTTTTATATTTTTGTGCATTGTATTTACCACTTGAGTAGCCAGTAATCTATTCCATTCACAGCGATTTGATACATTAAAAAAGAGACAAAGATGACGATACAAATTATGATAGAATCTCCAGAGTTGATGTATTCCCAATAGGTTTTCAAAGGGACATTCCCACACTGCTTAATCTCCAATATAGATGGTTCACATGTTTCATAAAGGGGTGTAACGAGGACAGATTTCTTTACAGAGACTTCTTTGTTCACGTTATCAACTTTCCCTTCATTGGCCTTAAGAAATTTCAGGAAGTCAATTTCATGTCCGAGTAATTCATAATAGGATCCTTCACAAGCTATTTTGCCCTAAAACCATATAACAAAAAAAATGAATCTTCCGGTTAATGTCCTGTTAAACCATTATATTGTTGGGCCAGTTTTTAGGTTAATTATTTAAAATTACATCCTCCAAGAGTATAATATGGTCCGCCTGTGATAGAAACTTTAATTGATGAGTTACAAGAATTAAAGTTTTATTTCGTAAAAATATTTTTAAACACTCTTCGAATAAACGTTTTCCAACAATTGAATCTACTGCACTTAAAGGGTCATCCAATAAATAAATGTCAGCTTCATAATACAAAGCCCTTGCCAAACCAATTCTAGCCCTTTGCCCCCCACTCAATATGATTCCCCTTTCTCCAACACGACTTAAATCTCCGTAAGGAAATGCTTCGAAATCTTCAACAAGGCATGTGGCCTTTGTAACTTCATCATAACGTGCTTTGTCAAATTTACTGCCGAAAATAATGTTCTGTCTCACAGTGCCATCGAAAATCCAAGCTTCTTGAGACGCGTATGCAATTTTGCCATTTACAATTCTCTTTCCAGTGGAGAAAGGCATCTCTCCAAGCAAATGTTGAAGAAATGAACTCTATAGAACATATTTCAAAAATTGAATCAAATTAAATATTTGTGAAGAGAAAACAAAAAGTACTTAATACTAATGTAACCTTCCCTGCTCCAACAGGTCCAATGATTGCATAAAAAGTATTTTTTTTGATTTCCAAATTAAAGTTTGTCAGGATTTCTTTGTCTTGCACCCAACTGCGTATAAGAGTTTCAAAATATTTGTAAATTATTATTCATGAAAGAATCATTTCACATTGCGGTTTAGATAGAGATAGTACACTACAAACTTGAAACCTTGCAGAAGCAGATTCCAAATATATTGCGTATGTTTTATCATCCCCCTGTTCATGTAGTTGACTGACATGGTTCTCGCTCCGTTCTTCAATTAGTAGAAATTTCTGAACGCAACAAGAATAATTATTTCCCCAAAAGTGTCATTAAAATGTAAGCCATGCATGGCTTGGGTAGATATAATGTATTTATACAAATGCTTATTACTTCTATTCTATGCACAGCAGCTTGCAGTTCTCCAAGTCCAACTGATGTGGCATTTACAAATACGCTCAGAGAGTAATTGATAATATTGCAAATCAGCACAACATTAAAGACAATATCGGCTGTTAAATTATAACCACACAAGGTGTAAGTCATAATCATGCAAAAGGACAATAATTTGTAGTTCAAAGCATTGAAATTTGAAAAAAGTCCAAGCGTGTTGAAGCGTTTCCGTACAATGTCCAATTCGTGCCTTTAAATTAACCAAATGATTTCATTAAGTGTCTATATAGCTCTCCTTTCTTTTCAAAATAAACACATTTGATTTAAATTTTACCATCTGACTCCTTTCACTAAAGCAGAGAAAGGCTTTTCCCAGGCGTACATTTTGATTACTCTCATTGAACTAATTATCTCGCTCATGATTTTAATCCGCTCGTCTGCATATACTTCCATTCTTTTCCGGAATTTTACGGTCAGCTTGCCGTTATAAACTGTCAATATCAAGTTTTAAACAACTTTGTGATATAGATGAAATACAATATACTTACAAGTTAGATAGAATTATACTTATAAGTAGAGTCACAGAATACATATTATATCTATATCCACTTTACAGTGAACCATATTTTACATTGGATGGGGAGAACCAAGAGAATACTTAGGAGCCCTGCCGTACACGACACTCCCAAATCTTTCCACAGTAAGTAAAAGCAAATAACGAGTTGTACAGGAGTAATAATCAAAAATTGTAGAAAGTACAACTCCCGATTAAAACGGTTCGCATCATTCGCAAGTAAATTTACTACATGTCCAACTGTTGTTGTCCCTTCTGAAGTTTTATTCAATTTAAGAATCTGCAAAGTGTAAATCAATAGAAAACTTTTTAAATAACATGAAATGGAGAAAGGTCCCATTGCACCTGCATTTTGTGTACTAGAATCATATGTAAATATTTGTAAATTGTATTTAATTGGAATTTGTGTCTTCAAAAAATGTTCAAATGAAAACCACGTAAAGCTAGTAAAATTTAGTAAATATATAATTACATCTATATAACTGTTTAGAGTTTTGTGACCCAGTTGTGACTACAAATAATGCCTTAATAAATTTCAAGCTTTATAAATATCTATAACACCCATTTTTAGTGAGCAAAATAGGAATAGTAGCGTCAGAAACCAGTAAAACAATACCTTTCTGTAAATTAAAGACGAACAGGAAACGCGACATTTCATTGCAATTAAGTTCATCGCAAAATGATTTCGATTGAAACAGAAAACATTGGCTGCAGCTGCAAAGGAAATCAGTGAGGCGTAAATAATTCTGTCACAACCCTTGCTATGGGGTTCATCTCGAAAGGATCTGATGAGAGACTGTAGACAGATCGGTTGCACAATTCTGCACGTCGATAAACACCAATTAAATACAAATGTGTTACTTGCTTTGCATGCTTGTCATTGAGCAAGCTATATAGTATTTTACGAGCTTTGCTGTACAGCTTAATAATTCCATGAAAAAACGTAGGTATAGGGTATAGGCATTTCTCATTTCAATGAGAAATTTTACAATGAGATGAGACAACGTGATTTAAAAGCGTATAGTACAGTAATGATGTAATTAGTAATTCATTCGTACCGAATAATCCACATGTTGGCTGCCAATATAAATAATTCCCGCAGAAAACATTTCCCAAAGCATAAAAATAACACTTTTGTAAGACTTGGCTTCTTGTCTGTCAATTTAGACATTTCCAACTGCTTCTTCCATTCCCTTCAAAATTAACAATAATTTGTTTCATGCAGTAGTTGCTTACTTTAGGTTAATTCATACTCATTCATGTGGTTGCAATTTTATTTGTAAATATTTCTTCAAAACTAACCTGGATACCTTATCTCCCAGATATTTGGATTCATCCTCATGTGAGATTGAATACAAGTCCTCATGATTTAAATTTTGTTTAGCCGCTTTCCGAAATAGGGGAATTACCCACAAGAATAATAACTTAGAAATGAACCCTACAAGGAGGTTTGTCTTTCTTTCCATTATGTTCACAAAAGGTACGACAAGGTAACTTGCATAAATTACATGGAAAAATAAATACAAGTTCAAGTATCAATAAACAACTCGATTTGAACCAAACACTAATTATGTACCTAGACCATCATATGCACATTATGACATTTATTCTAAAGTAAATCAGTATAGAACCACTTAAAATGGAACAAAAGTAATTCCCACAATATTAAAACTAGATTAGGTTTAGTTAATAAATATCATGTCATATTCTACATTGTTAAACATACTGTACATTGTGTACATATGTGCAACTTACTACCGTTAGTAGTCTACTTATTAGTTCACATAAGATAAACTATATTGCTACATACCATACAAATACGTGATATAAGCTACTTAAAGAGTTAGCAATGGAATCAATCTCCTGGATGTGTGTCTCCATTCCATAATATCATGTAACATGCTTAAAGTTGATTATGGGTAGTTTAGCAAGGTATAGGATAATAAGTATGCCTAAAAGAGTATTTGAATACGCTAATGGTGATTTACTATATAATTAGAGTCTAGTTGCGTGAAATAGTATCTTGGCGCTTTATATACTGAAATATTTATTCATGTCATAAGTTACATAGTAAACTCATCCTTGAAGAAGTAATTAAGGTTACAAGAAGGAATTCTACCAATTATAATGCATGTACCTTCATGAGTAAACAGTTGTTTGTTTGCAATGACATAAAAGTGCTATACTGTGTTACAGTGATCAAAGAAAATTAGTTATTATTGGCTATAAGTTGCTTGCACATAAACATAATAATATACTACGAAAAACTAGTTTTCTCAACTGCATACTACAATAATAAAATCGTTAACTCATTTCTCTTTCTGTTTAGGCATGCATAATATTATGTTTAGTAATTTCCTCAGATACTGCGATACAGATAATTTTAGGAAATTAATATAGGTATGTACAGTACAGTATACTAACACACAATAATACCATCTTTGTTTTCTTGATAGCCTTTATATTTGTATACCTTAAAAATAGTTTCCCTTCGTTTCTCTATTTTCCCTGTTTTTCAAATTATTGTCGATATAACCAAAAGACTTGTCTATAGTACTGTCATTACTATTTATTCCATAATTTGTATTTTTCCCAGGAACGGGAAGTCCTAAGTGGTCCTGGTAATTTAATTTCCTCTCCTCCGCACTGTGGATCCTTGATTTAGAAAATGTGCCAGATAAAATGCTGCGTACGGCTAATGTCTTGATTTTCAATTTGTGCCATCGACGTGGGTAAATTTCGTCAATAGTGCTAATTATAGTGTCATGGTCTGTAAAACAAATTTGTTATAATGATCAAATTGCTGAGAAAATTCAAGTATGAGTAGTATGAGAGTATGACGCTCCCAGTCCAATACTACTTGGATATTCAGTCGTGTAAAATTCCTTGTCTAAATTTATTACAGACTTACTTGGGTTAGACATTCCAACAACAGCCGCAGTATCGGCGACTTCTTGCATGCTTAAATGTGAAGCTACTGCTGAAAGTGCTGGAGTAATTCCTGCATTTCTTCGACGTACCAAATGTTCCACCAAGTCTGCTCCAAGTAATTCTTCATGGGGCTCCATCCTGATAGGAATTAATTTGTTGATGGTCTGCGGGAATGGTACATGAAAAAATGAAGTCATGTTTTACTTGATGTAGTTGATACTTAACATAAAATATTGGTGAAAGTTTTAAACGATTATGGTGACAATGTCGAGTCAATGGATAGGAAGTGAATGTTGTAGTTGTAAAATTTTAATAATAATGAAAAGCTTACAAACAAAAGTACAAATGTTATGCAAACAGCCCAAATCATTATGCAAATGCAAGCCAAAGCTTGTACTCCCACCAGGTAAAATCCGCCTCCTTGGATTTAAAAAATTTTCATATAGATGAATTCATTACAATTTCTCTCTCTCAGAATAATAAATCTTTATATTTCAAATATATAACAAATATCTCTACCTCTAAACAATCCAGAATGTCCTTTAGAAAATCCAGCACCTTTGTCGTCTTCAGCAAATAATCCGACCGCTAACATTCCCCATATACCTCCAAACGCTTAAATACAAAACATATTAGTAAAACACAAAATTTATTAAAAGCAAAAAAATGCAACTAGGATAATTATACCATGAACGGGTGTTGCGCCAACAGGATCATCAACTCTGGTTGCATCAGTAAAACCGGAAGTGGCAATAATAATGGCCCCTCCAATCATGCCAACAACAAATGCGTCGAAAGTATGGTAGAGAGCACAACCTGCTGTAACGGACACTAAAGACCCCAAAACTGGGTTGACAATATCCATAACTGCGAAGATCTTGCCTGGTCTAAAAAACGCATACATTGCACCCACAATTCCCCCACCCATAGAAGCTATAAGTGTAGAAACGGCTGCCCGGCCAGCAAATTTCCATTTGTCGCCACTTACACCAAATGTACTGGAAGAATAACAAAAATGAAAAAGTTACACATAAGTATTGGTTTCGCTACACAAAAATACATCTATGAAGATGAATGGAAAAAATTACAGAACTGTAAGGGAAAGAGAAGATAGAAATGTACCTGCCACTGTTAAAAGCTAACCAGCCAAACCAGAGAATGTAAAGTCCTACAATGCAGCTAACAGGGTTTCCCAGCGGAAGAGGGTCGGTTCCCTTGTTTTAATTGTTTCAATGTATTAAACATTTTCAAGAATATCACATAATTGATTCAATAGTTACCGTTATACCAAACATGAGTAGTGCACTTGCAACGGAACATGTGTTGTATAAGCTTACACTGAGCTAATTCAATAGTACTGTTCAGGTAAGTCTGAAATTAGAATTTTATTAACATACCTTGTCATATCGACCTAATCGTGGTCCTAACATCCATGCAGCTATATAACCTAAATATGTAATTTAAAGTTTATTCCTTCAGTATTTTCCATTTCTTATAAAATTTTGTATTCTTCGGAAAGATCTGTGAGAATCAATCACCTGAGGCGCCTCCAAGAAGATGAACAGCTCCGGAGCCAGCTATGTCTATAACTCCAAGTGCTGACAGAAATCCAGTGGGTCCCCATATCCAACGAGCGGGGACACAATACACAACAGTGTTCAACATCGAAAATACACAGTATGCCTTAAAATTGCATCTTTCATGTAAAAATGTCAAAAAATGAGTATTAAACTTTATTTGAAGTTGAGAATTGAAATTAAAGCTAATTTTTAGATTTATGTTAAAACTATTTACCTTTCTGCCATTGTTCCTGAGACGATTGTTGTGGCTGTGGTGGCAAAGGAAAGTTGAAACATAAACGAAGCGAAAACAGGTCCCATAATTTCATAATCGGAGTCAACGAAGTATTCACCAACTCCAAAATACGAGCTGGAACCTTTACCTGTTCCGAAACTCATGCTGAACCCAAAAAGCCAATAGGTAAGTCCCCCAAAGACAACATCGACAACATTTTTCATCATAATATTCGCCTCGTTTTTTACCGACACACAGCCGGACTCCAACATGCCGAAACCTTGTCATGTTACAAAATACCAATAACAATTAATCACGTAACAATTATTATGTCTGAGCATTTACCCAATCATTAAATAATGTGACAGTGAAATTTTTGCCATGTACATACTTTCTCCCACTAATTTACATATACAATATCCCAGATAAGTTGTATAACAATTAATAATACCTATACATACATAATTATACTATTTAGATTCTTTGTTAATTATAATTTTACCCGTTTGCATTGTAAAAATAATAAAAGATGCTGTAAGAATCCAAGTTGCATCATCCCATGTTAAATCAAAGACAAAAGGCGTTTCTGCTGCTTCTGTCACTACCGCAGAATCGGCTGTTCCTCCACTGTCATCGTAAGACATATCGCCCACTGTTTCGTCAAGCAAAGTAGAGTGGAAACAATATTGCTTATATACTTCTCACTTTTCTTTTCAGTTTATCCGTTACTATTTTATTTGTAGGATACAATTAAACCTACTCAAGACAACAATATGAAAGACGTACGTTCCCTGTTCCCTATAATATGTGTTCCTGACGAAAAAGATATGCAGTTATTTACAGAGTTTTTACACGTTCCACATGCAAGTACCTAAGTATATGAAATATGAAGGTGCTTAACAAAATAATTACTTTCCGATTAAACGGTTTGGGTAGTTTTAAGAAAAACGAGAACCATGCAGACGTATATCTACTTTTATCGGTAGGTATTATACAGAGTTTACATGCAGAGTGAATGATTAACCCAAATGGACCTACTTGAATATGCAGTAAGCAAATTAAAATTTAACTAATGATTGAATGGTTGACATTTTCTTAATTACTTACGTTTTTGGTTCATGGCATAGCTATTATTTTGATTAGGTATCTCATTTATTATGACAGGAACTTGATATATATAACAGGTTAGATAAAGCTATTTATTTATTAGAAATGACACTCAAAACTACTACTAAGACTGATTCATCAACAACAGACCGTAAACAAGGAAGAAGTACATTTATTGACATTGCATATGATTACATGCAATTGCAAAGGTGTTACAAGTTAAAGGTCTTTACCATTTATACATATACAAAAGCCCATAATAAAATGCGTAAATAAGTATAAAATCTACTTAAATTAACACTTTTTGTCGGGAGAAAATTATTTTCTGATAATAAAAATCATTACATGTGTTATTGAAGTCCAAGCTTTAGTCATAAAGTTTCAGGTATACATTGTACAGAATTACTTGTTAAACATCAATTGAATAAAGCGTTAATTTTTTATATTGGAAACACTTCATTTTTACATACCTACCTAAAACCATCCTATGACCTAAAACCAGTAAATAATACCTATATTATAATGATTCTTTTGTAATGCTGTTTGTAAGTGTACTTCACAAAACTAACAATAAGTATAACGAAAAGGATAAAAAATTATTTCCGCGTAATTTGCTTGATTGGCTACACTACCCACTACCCACATATCTATTAATGTCTACTAAGTATGCATCCTAAATTTTTAACAGCTTTTCATTCATATTATTGACATGTTATTGTCTTGCGAGGATTTCAGAATGCAAGCAACTGAATCAACTCACATGTAGGACGTAAAGAATGGTTACTACTTCCAAACGAAATAAATACCCTGTTCATTCACCATTTATTGTATGGTAGTTTGTTAGTACATTGCAATGGAAAGCGCTGAAATACCTTACTTAGTTTTCCTTAGCCTTC
>JABASD010002490.1:0-26370 GCA_019776165.1 Pogonognathellus flavescens
GCAGCCGGACCCTCGCGTCACCCGAAGCTGCTTCGCAGCTTCTGGAAGATTTTCCACCCATGGGAACAATGCAAACTAGGATAGTAATTAAAACATTCAATTTGGTCACTCGAACTTACAAATAAATGTAAATGACAGACTGGAAGACTGCACATTGAAATGATATTGTGAAATGCCATGCATCCATTACTCATTCCAAATATTATGGAATGAAATATTGTGAAAATAACAATTACGAAAGATTTACTTTCACTCGCGTGTTCAATAGTATAGTTTACTGCATGGTACACATTATAAATGCA
This sequence comes from Pogonognathellus flavescens, assembly GCA_019776165.1. Taxonomy (NCBI): domain Eukaryota; kingdom Metazoa; phylum Arthropoda; class Collembola; order Entomobryomorpha; family Tomoceridae; genus Pogonognathellus; species Pogonognathellus flavescens. The sequence goes on from JABASD010002490.1 coordinate 303, forward strand.
AATATGCAGAGCATTCAATACCCATTTAAAGAATGATAAATTCAACCTCACGTTTTATTGTTTACACAACATATATTATAGTTCAAATCTCTAACTTCAGTGAAAACAATCTTCACTGTTCATAAGCTGCATAATATTTGTTAATCCATTAGTATTCTTGGTGAAGTGTCAATATTTTTACCTATATAAATGGAGAGTGCGAAGAAGACATGGAAGTATGCTCTATGAAATGGGTCGTAACAATGAATTGGCTAAATCTTCAATGTTACTGGCAAATTGATGATAAGAAGACTTCGCTAAGACATCTTAAACATTTGAACAAATAAACAGTAGTAAAAGTATTACTATCGCCTTAGTTAGATATAATAAACCATTCAAAACGAATGTAATAAAGTAGTATAAGAAAAGCAGCTAATTGACAGTTATTTACTGTTGATTTGTCAAACTGGTTTGTCAATAGTGGTGTCAATTGTTGTTGTGATAACTGTTTTGGCAATTATTGAACGAATTAAGTTGATTGGTTGTGGATATATTGAATTAGTGATATACAGACTGAATAAAGGAGCTTTCGATACTAAATACTGAATGTCACCGATTGACTCCATATTCAAACTTGACCTTTGCTGTGACCCAGAGATCACGTATGAGAAGTTTGAACGAATTGTGTTCATCCGAGAGTCATTGAGTTATAGCAGTCACGGACGGACAGACGGTTTCACTATTCTTATAAAGTAGCTAACGCTACTTAATTATATAAAAAATAAGATATTTTCCACGACTAAAAATTGGCACGCAATGTTTTTCTTAAAGTTTGCAAAACTGAATCAAAAAGCCTCCGCTTCTTTTGTTCATATATTATTATGTTCTTATTTACCTATACAACTAATTAATTATACATTTGAATTAATAAAATCGTTCTATAGAACTAAACTGGAAAACGTATGCGAATTTTATTAATTATGTATGATTATGTATAAAAAAGGAATCTAAAACTTTCAAATTAGGATTTACTAAACTACCAATTGACGCTATATTATATTCGAATGTAAAATATTATCATTTTAAAGCAAATAATCTATATTGGAAGCATACTATTTAGTTCAATTGACAATTTTTTCTTACTATGTTTGTTACGATTCTGAAATAAAGAGATGAGGGCCTAACCGACTAGTGGTGTATAATTTATTAATTACGCTCATTATTATACCACGATTAAAAAGTTGATAATATAAAGTTGCAGCGACATTACTTTGATTAGTACACTTACATTATTTGCAACGAGTGTTGCAAGAGCAGAGGCACACACCAAAGCACTTGAGCTGGAAAGACCTGCCCTGGGAGGAACACGGCCATCCACACAGAATTCCATGGAAAGAGTGGATGACGGTTGAGGTGATCCTTGTGAGTCGTTGCAGATGTTCAAGTGCTCCAATATTCCCAAAGTGCCACACAGAAAGTACAAATGCCAACCTGGAGCCCCTGTTCCAGTTTTTCTCGCGTCCAATATTTCTCTGAATCAAAATTCATATGTATTACGTCAATGTGAAGCGCTATGTATATAATCATTGAGAGAGTAAATATTTGAGACAGATTTATTACTGCAAAACAACATCGATAAATCTAGCAAAAAGGGATGAAGTAACAAACGTTGAATGCTACACGATTTCATTGAACTTGAATTCATAACTCAATGATTGAATTTCATATTCCTGCGATGTCTCATAATGCCCATGCCTTGAAAAATAGTTTTTGAAGAATATATTTATTATTTTTATGGTAGTAAGGTAAAAATGATATCGTCTGCAAGAAGTTTGTACCTTATGTCTTTTAGGGAACACTCAAAGTCATTGTATTCCTCCCCCATGTTCGTAATTCGGAGAAGTGGTGGTGTTGTTTTAGAATTTTCTGGAAAGTGAGAGACAGCACGACCGGCGATGAAAACATCTTGTTCGATAGCCATAGGAAAAACACCGTAACCGCAGTAGTCAACGTGCTCTCCAATCAAGTTCACTCTAAAATTAAAAAAGGAAATTCATATTCAATATATTTGCTTATTAATTAAAAAGGACACAGATTTAGCTATACCTCGATAGGTAGATTTCTAGCTATTAGTCATTTTGTTAATGTCAATGAGTTATTTATGATGGGGTTCTGTAATGCCATATTGCGCCTATTGTAATTACCGAACATAATATGAACGATAGCTGAAATAGCTAGATATTAGAGGATATTTTGGGGTAACTTAACTTAAAGCAACCTAATTTATTTATAATTATATTTACCCATGTCACCCAGAAGTGGCAAATGTCGCAAAATAAATATTTTGTGGAAGTACTGACAATTTGGCAAAGATAAAATGGCAGAACTCATGGATTGGTAAATAAGAGAAAGGGTGAACATTTCTTTCTCATACGAAAAATACCTAGTACCTTGTGTAGCAGGTAAAGTTATAGCCTTTGTAGAATGTGAGTTATAGCCTTTAGCTATTTTCAACTACACAAAATAGTATTATGTAATAATAATAGTACTGCCTGTTTTATCTGAAAGAGTAGTATATAGGTAATACCTTATTACTGCGTTACATGTTATCTATGTACCTGCATACATTAAAAATACACTCTCTCAACCTATTTATAGTAATTGAATATTAATATTCCTGCACAATCTTTTCCTCTTCAGTAAATTTTGCACCTGTCCACCCACACTTGCGAAATTACACTGCGAAGCCACTGATTATGATACTACTAAATTAATATGTAAAAACAAATAAATCATATTAATTATGTTACTTTTAATCAAGTCAAACAATTTGTCTCACCGCCCAGGAACACGAATGAAGAAAGTCGGCTCCGCACCAAATTGGCGATGAAAATGAGCCAAACAATCTTCCACACGCGATTCGTGTCCTTTCCAGTTTTGCACAGATTGAGAAGGAATGCTGCTCTCTTGATCTACCGGGTAGTTGCTTTCATTTTTTCCCTTCGCCTCACTGGACAATACTCCTTCTTTGTCGTGTGTCACAGGCATTTTTCTGAAAATATTAATTATTTAGGTAAATTAGTAGTCTATTAGTTTTACGCAATTCTAGAAACATACAAAGTGAAGTTGACAAAACGTGCTGTCAACTTTTGCAAATATTTCAAAAATTATATGTATATATATACCAGATATATAATATGCAATATTTAGATATATATATTTCAAAGCCGCCATCTTGAAGATGACCCACGCTAGACATTTATAAATATCTTCTATAAAAATTTGAAAGAATTTGGTGCAAATATATGGGCTGTACGACGGAACACAGAATACGTAAGACGGGTACGGACCGCAGTCTTAACAATGGTAATATTACCTGAGCCTCTGACTTTTGGCTACACTGGAGTCGACATAGTATTCTCAGCATTTATATGCTATTTTGTGTATTAACCGGCACTTGGAGTCATGTTGGTTGGATAGAAAGTTATTCTTTTGTTAAATGAAACAGTCCTTCGTAAATTACAAGGTACATAAAATAAGCAACAGTAATTATATGTGTGGCTAATTGTAAGAAACAGTTTTAAATTTTACGAATAATAAGATGATGGATCATCTTGTTGTGTAACATTGTAACTAAATTATTCAAAACTGAAATTATCCAGGAAGACAGGGATCTCCCCTAATAATAAATCTTTAATTACATGTGTAGATTCGGTTCCCTGTAGCCGCTAGCCTTTCAGCCTAGTTTTAGCACTTTTTATTTCCGATGTAATGCAATGTGTTATACATTACTCATATTCATAAAATCTGTAGCCATAGACCTGATTATGTATTTAATAATTTACCTTCCTGTATATGCAATAAATATTATTTCCGGTAGGTACTATTTCCTTTCTCAGTCTTTCTTTTACTTCACCACTACACTGTACTGCACTGCACTAGTAAGAACACAGAACAAGCAAGGCAAACTCAGACTAATTTCACTGTTCACAGATTAAACCTTAAATTGTGTTTCTGATTCCATTCATATTACTTTTTTCGTTAGGTTACTTATAAAGCAATGCGTATATTATTATTATTTTCATAGAAAAAAAATAATATGGAACTTTATTATTGTAAGAGATATCACAACTTACTGATTAAACATTACTACCTTACATATCAGCTAAAATATTTGCTCAGTAAAATGATACAGCCCAGGCCAGCGTGTCTTTTGAACTCAAAAAGAATTCATAGTTAGATATAATAATATTATAAATAATGGTGTATCAATGACTATGATGATTGATAAGTGACAATTTTTTTTGAGCTTGCACGAAGAACTGACTAGGTATGCTCATATGTAAATGTGTCAGTGTTTGAGGGTTGAATTGAAAACATTTGACAATTCGTACTACCGACCCAGATTCTATGCAGCATGTATGAGGTTGCTTTAAATAACTGTTGATAATACATACCAGCACACCTTGCTATATATCTATGCAGGGCATGTTCGTTGGACAATAATAAAGCATTTATTATCAATAACACGATTATCTTCATAAATGTGAGTCATTTATGTGGAGAAAGAGGACAACAAACACACGCGACTAAAACTGAATACATGTATCGAACGAGCTGAGATAACACAATGCCCTGCGTTCAACAAAACCAAACCGCATGCAGCTTTTGAAATGAAAATTCCCTTTTCACAAGAACTACAAGCAACTGTCTTCTACTAGGCTTATCGAAACTAGTAAACTTTCAGACCGTAATTCTGGCCTGAAAGAACAGAAGAGTAAATTGAGGCCTGAAAGTTGATAGTAAATCCATTAATTCCACTACGCTTTACTCTCCCACACTTTTTCATAACTCTAGTGGTTTGGTGGTTTTTCTATCCTTATACATTTATGCAAGCAAATAAATATGGGTAAATCTATATACTGTGTTTTTTACCACTTGCACTATAGTCTCATCTTGAAACCAGGAATAATACGGGATATTTAAGGAGCATGATAATTAAGTATTGCAGAACATATTTCATCTGACTCAATGCAACAAAATTGTAAGCAAGTTATCCAAAAGTAAAACAGTTGAAGTCACCAATACTTAAAATGATCGAAAACACTAAAAAATAGTTGCGAAGCTGAAATATGTACTGCTAAAAATTTAGAGTACAAAAAATTCTCCTGTTTTTAAAATACCAATATTACACTGAAGTATGATAAGGAGCAGCGAGCAGCTACTACAGTATTAGCTGAGGTGTTAAGTAACAGCACTGACGAAAATCTCCAGAAGAAAATATTTAGTCTCACTATTTCCGTAACAATCTCAACAAAACATCTTCATATTAGTATTAGTTCACATCATATTGGAAATTCCGCACTGAAAACCATTCATTTATATTTTATGGCTTTAGATGTAAATATATTATGGGTTTATTCGACTCATAAGTATTATAGGTTTGAGTACAATGTACTTTTGGTATATGCCAAACACACAGTGGATATAATTTAAAATGACTGGAATAGCACACAATAGATTACAAGTAGCTTTCTACAACACTTTCCCAGTTTGATACATAATAAAATATTAATTATGTATTTAATACCTACGCTGGTAAGGCTGGTATTTTGTGCGACTTTCAGTTTACATGCTAAATAGTATGAATTAATGGCGGTGAAAGCCGTAAGTAACTAGAGGTAAATGAACAAGTCGCACACAATGTGCCGAATTTGCTTAATGTCTCAGATGGTATTGAACCAATGGTTGAGATTACAACATTGAATGTTCATTAAAAATGAAACCAGTAATGCATAACTCGAGTTACTCAAATAGTAATCTAATCTAGTCAGATAGTTCTAAATTTTTTGCGTGATTCACAAAAAGAAAGCGTGTATTCAAATCGTAACAAACTGCTTTTCAAAACAATTTTTGTTATTGTTTTTTTTTCACGCTCGTGGAAAAAACTTGCAATCCTGCGATCCAGGATACCGGAAATTGTTGGGAAATAGTGGAAAAATTGTTCGGGTATATTGGTGAAAAAATTATGAAAATCTTAGTTTTTATTAAGGAATTTGCTTGTTTTTACTTAATTTGCACAACTTTTTTTCCATATAATAGGAATTTGTTTTGTAGTCACCTGGAAATTAATCACTAGGATATCGGGAAGAAAAGTTTTTTCCACCCGCGTCGTTTGATGCGAAACCTGAAGAAACTAAAGAAGGAGGAGAATACTATCGACAAATAAAATTATCAATGTAGACATCAAACAGGGGAGATAGGGATATTATTTATTTTTATTATAAGCACTACCACCACTACCTTTCCATAAATTTATGAAGATAAAGCACTACAACTACAAGTACAACACAGTGGATACTTTTCTCCACCCAACACGCGTAAAGCAAGATGTAGTTGATAAGAAACAGAACTGTGTGGATCTCTACACGGCCAAGTGTTAGTAAATGTCATAATATGATAGTAGTGTGGGGAAAATGAAAAAGCAAGTGAAGCTGTAATGCGTTGCGTAGCTTTTCCCATGTTCAGTGTTTGCTTTTGTGTTGTGAGTCCCTATGCTCGCAGTTTGGTAAAAGGAAAGGAAGAACTTTGTGAGACAAGACAAGCCGGGGCCAGGAGGAGCAGAGCAGAATTCAGAAGATATAAAAGTCCGCTCCGTTTCTGTTCCGACCTCAGATCCGCGTTGAGCTCCAGCTGTTCATGTTCACTATTTACTCCTAAAACTCCTAAGCCGAAGCAGTCTCTTTGCAAAAATCTCAAGTCTCTCACCGACTATTCGGAACGGGAAGGAGATCGAGCAACAGAAGGCGAAGTTCTTTTAACATCTCTTTCACTTCTGGTTTCTTCTATTTATCTTCTCCTATATCACCCAGACAAAAGATTACCTTCGTTTACTCAGCCAAAAATTTAACTTTGGAAAATTCCACTTGAAACTTTGAAAAAGTCTTCTTCTATGAAATTTACTGCCGCTAGTACTATACTTTAGCACTTCCTGATCTACTTTCTCGTACCTGCAACACCAAATACACCTAGGAAAACTGATTTGCATACTCAGCAACTATTCTCCTGAAAAACTTGGGGAGATAAGAATATTCCTCCTCAGATTGACTTTGAATTTAATTTTCACAGCGAATTGCACTATAAAGCTTTCTTTGTTTGCAACGACTTTGTGCTCTGTTTTAACTCGTCTTTTCACAAATACGACACATAATAGGATAGAACACCTAGTTAAGTAGACAAAGCAAAACTCCCTATTCGTACCACCACAATCACTCCTGTCTAAATCATCAATTTGGTTAGAACCACACTGTTATAGTTTTACACACAAACACAATCCGATTATACCATTTAATGTATTGTACTCGCTAGATCCATTTGTTTAATAATACAAGACTTATTATCCCGTACTTGATAATTAATTACACTACTCCCTGCTGAAACTTCTACACAAATTTTTGACATTTTATCAATATTAGAATTTATATTGGTTCTTTTCATCCGATCTCATCATCCCTTAATCTGAAAGGTAACTATGAATACTCTATTTTAAATCAAATTATTTTGTATCTTATTTTATCCAATCTCTATGCGTTGTTGTAAGTCTAGTACCTACTTACGGTTGATGTAGAATTGACGTCTCATTTTCTCCAGTGTGTAAATATCTGTGTGATACTGATACTATATACTAAGTATATTCAGATTTTTGAGATGTTTGTTTTTGTAATTGTTTGTTACAGAACGAATGATCTTCGTTTATTTTCTTACTGTTTGACTTCTTCCTTCTACATTCAAGTAGCCGTTTCTTGAGCACAATCTGCAAAATGGTCCTGCTTCATAAGTGCTGTTTTATGTACAGTATTCGTCGAGGGACCTACGTTTGCGCCGTTTATACCCTGGTAAGTGTAACTTTTGTGTGTTTTTTATTATTATGTTACACAAAATCCAGTCATACTGTTAGCCTATCATCATCATACATATAATATACAATTAGATATGCTAGTTGTTACTGAAGATTCGTAAAATGATTTTAGCAGAAATTAAACAGCTGCTAATTTTAACTCAAATAGAAGTTCATTTCACTTTTGTTAGTGCCAGAAAGCTATCAGAATTGTTTTTGTATTTATTCCTCTCTTTGAAGTTTTAGGATTTAGCTTAGCAATGAACTTATTCCTTTGTGCTTTCCCTTTTATCTGACTCAACACTTGCAGTCTGAAGTCCTCAGAGACTACTGATCGTTCAAAGCTGAAATGATTGTTGTTTCCTATGCAAATAAATAGCATACGTGAAGAACATTTCCTTTCTTTCACAGAGAACTAGAAATTGCATAATAGTATAAGTAATATGATTTACTCAAACCATTTGATCCCTACAGATTTTCAAAGTAAAATCTAGTTGAAAATAAAGTCATTACTTCTGTGTATATACTCTACTACTACAAGATGAGATATTGCAACAGGAAATTTCGGTAGGAGTCATCTTGCAGTTACGACTATTCAAACAAAATCATTGCACAATAATATTATTAAAGAGAATACGAATATGTCGAATATATTCCTTTGTAGTTCATTCTTATAGTATATATAGATACTGTAAAACATATTTGCACATACGTATATGCAAATAGCAATGGAACATTGCAGACTTTCTCTTGCGATAGTCCAAAAATGTTAGTTGTAAATGACAGAAGCATGTTTCCTGGACAAAAAACTGTCCTTGCAGCAAAAGTACATTTAATTTCATATAAGAAGTCGAATTCAGAAGACTGAGATATTATAAGTACGTCATGCTACATATATTATATAATAATGAAAGGCAAAGTCATTTCAACTCATGCTGTGTCTTAAATTCATTTCGTTTTGACTGGTAAAAACAATCTAACAATAAGAGAAATGATTCATGTCTACCGTGCTTTTTTCCACTTCACTTCCGTTTTGAATTTGACATTTTTGATAATGTTAATGTTCATGTTAGTGTGACAAGTTTCCATTTTTTAACTTTATTAGGTATTTGCCAAAGATATTTGTGACACCGATAGTTGCGATACCTCATACAGATAAACTTCAAATATCATAAATATTTTATGCTTTAGGAAGTAATAGGTAAAAGAAATATAAATATTATATGATGTATCGAAAGAACCTACATGACTCGGAGTTGGTGAAAAAATTTACTTCTTTTCTTACTACAGTCATACTCTCTTTAATAATCAAAATTCATTACAGGGGCAAAATGAGACGAGAGTTGAAATTCTCAAATTATAATTCACATTGATCATTTGTGACAATTCTTATTGCCACAAATTTCGAAAAATTCGAAACATTAAAATTCATCATTAAAAATTACGAGATTATTTGGTATTAGCAAGGTATGATAAGAAGAAATTTAGGTAGATACAACGAAGAATGTGAACGGTGAGCGAAAACACATAGACGTGTAAGTTGTACATTATATTCCATTTCGTCTGCAGACACTTTTGCATTTGAGTCAGTTTGGAGGTAAGAAAAACCTTACAAGCAACCATAAATCATACTACCGAAAATGCTCTTATATTGGTGATAATGATAATAATACAGAACCTTCCTTGGGAATATTATGTAAACGAGTCAGCTCGGTGCTTGGTAGCAGCTTGTTAGATTGTAATACATACAAGATAAATATATGACTTAGTTAGTATATATCTATAGGTATGTTATATATTTTACAGTTATAATTACTTGATTATTATAACTGTACACGATTACACTTCATAAAACAAAGCTCACATCAGGTTAACAATAATGCGATCTTGCGATCATCATAATGTTCCATACCTAATACCTATGTCACAATCAGTAACGCTCTTAGTACTTCATGCCTACTTCAGACTGGAGTCTAAGACTATACTTACATACATTGCTTACAATATCCAAGAGAATGTCGGGGTATGATTTTAATAGCACCTTTAAACAGAAACTGATAGTCCGTGACAAACAGATTGAACAAGTGTAGTAGAAGCCGGTAAAAAATCATATTACTCACTTGGAATTGTCCAATTACTTTTCATACTTGTTGACCGAAATCTTTGAATTCCGTCTTACATTGGATTGTAAAATGATGACAAAACTAATTAGTAGCTAACTTTCTAAACAGAAAGGACAACATGTAATTATTGTATTGTATTGTATAAGCTTTATTGTCATACTAGTCAACCGAAGCTGATCTCCCCCAATAGACATATATAGACATACAATTATATCCTCTACAGCCAATACAATTGTTGGTCGGTCATCACAGGAGAGTCTTAACCTTGACCATACAACAGTAAATTCCTTGCATTCCTTCTTCTTTTAAAAAAATAGTCCAATCAAAAGGGTTAAAACTCTTGGAGAAGAATCAGGATATTTCTTCCAGTTATTTTTACGGGAGAAAGTTGTGCTAACACCATCACCTGCTGCTACCGGTTTGCTAAGTCTTGACAGTTAATAAATGTGTTTACAAGTAGTAAAAACCCAGATGCGGTTTTACCAGCGGATTTTATGTAAGCCTATAACTCTTATAGTCCCTCATAAACAGTAATTTGAATACCACCCTGGATACAGCTAAAAATTGAAATAAGTTTGAAAAAGTTCCATCTTAGTAAATTGTCGCAAAAGACCCCAAACAGATTAATCTCCGACTTTTGTCCAGGTTGAGCAAAAACACTTTGGCAAAAATCTACGATAGAATAATACGAACCCTGTCGTATGGTTCCCCAGTATTTCACTAATTGAAACAGGACCTACTTACACATGTTCTATTTTTCATTGTGATGCGTGCTGTCATATATTTCTGCGTATTGGAAAATAGCTCCCAGTCCTGAAATAAATAAGTTGAGCAGATGTTTTCAAAGGATATTTGTTGTTAGATGGGTAAATAAGCAAACTACGCAAACATAAAAAGGTCACATTAGAAGAAGCACGCAATATTTTAGAATACATCCACAAACAGAGACGCGGACGTCATTTGGGTAAGATTACTAAAGGAAGATGTTAGTAGTTAGTTTTTGGTTTCAACGGAGACATATGAGTCTGAAAGACGCAGGTAGGCGTAGGCAATGCATCGCCACTATTTGTTTTTTGCTTTCTTTAACCCACACGAGATTTACTTGTAGTGCGAATGCGAATGAAGTGGGCTTTGTGCGACCAAATCTTATCCGTCATACAATTCAATTTTATTGTTGTACAGCACGATTTTTTCCTTGTGTGTCCATTAAAAGTCAATCCATTGTAAACTCTTCACACAAGAATTGAAGATCAAAGATTGGAGACACAAACACATAAATATTAGGAAACCCCACATTTGTTATTAAACTTTCCACATCCCATTGTCTCCTTTTCTAAGTAAGCACTAAAATCATCCTTCAGTGGCAAAACCATCTTCAAAAACCATGATGTGCATAGAATTGTTGAGAAAATATAGGCAGGACAGAAAATGTCTTCAATCATTGTAAAGAAACTTTTGAAGATTTTTTGAATTGCAAGTTGAGTTCTGATGGTAACTGTTTCGAAACAAATTTTGCGGAGTGATAACCCTAGTGACCATTTACGTAATCATCAATATTGAACAATGGTGGTGGTTGTCTTTTGATTGAGGTCAAGTTTGTTGGTAGTACTAAGTTTGCATTTCAATAGCAAGACTTTCAGCCGGATTGGGTAAAAGCGTTGTTGGATAAGAAGGAAAGGCAGAAGTGTGTTGTGAAAGTGTTGGAGGACGAAGAAGACTATTTTTGTAGAGAGGTAACCAAAGCCATGCGGGAAGGCAAAGGGGAGCTGAGATGAACTAAATTGAATTTACACTGCCAACAGCATATACTTGTACGCTCAGAACGTTATGTCAGCTTCCTTTGGATTTTGCTTTTAGTTTGGTCTTTACATGGCACTGTGTCTACCGGCTACATAGACACTACCAGCTATAACAGCACAGCAGGTTGTGTGTAAGTGCGTTCCTTGCCTGTTTGTGTGATCGTTTCAACTAAATCCCTACATGCACATTATTATACCATACGCATACCAGTCCGAATTGGTGGAACATCGTATACTACTATCCCAGCGTTATTTCACTTTTACTTCTCTTTTTCTGCCGTCTCTTTTCCTCACACTCTCCATAAACAATATATTTCTTCTAAAAGTTTAGTTTACCTACTTTCCAAACAACATACGGCTCCCGCTAAATGTAATTTTTTATCACAAATCGAAAAGTGAAGACAAATAGAAATCGCCGCTATGTAAATTCATTTGCCTTACCAGGTACGAAGGGAGGATAAACTTTAAGCTGTGTATTTAGGACTTATATTCATATCTTATAAAAACCAGTGAACTAACTCGTTTCAGAAATAAAATTGAAAATCAATAGCAATACTTTGTAGAGACGGATTGCAAGATCCGTCGTCGTAAAAAGAACTCAACCTTCTTAGCACCTATTACATTGAATTCACTGAAACATTGTAACCTTTGCATTTCACTTTTTCTATACTCATTGCAGGACTTGTACTTTTCGTACTTCTATTTATGACTTACAGAGAACGTGCTTTCCTTTCCACTCCTTACTGAACAAATTCATAGCACGTGGTAGTGACTGATGCGATCAATTCATAAAGTGACTAACAAGTGTGTACTTAAGCATGAGTATAAAAGCACGCACTAACTGTTTATTAATTTTTGGTGAAAGCTTTATCTCTTCGGAATATATCCGCTTAATTATTTAGCGTACTACTTTCATAGCATAAGGTATTAAATATCAGTAGGTCTCTTACAATACATATCAATATATTCACAATGTCATTGCAAGTCTTTGTTTTAAGGCAGGAAATTATAATTTAATCTTAACCTTCAATATGCAGCGTAATATTACATAATATAAAATTCACCACCCCTTACTTTTTCCAAATGCTTTCTCCAACTTTCACGTTGCTTTTACCAGTAGAAACGAAGAACTGTGAATCCTGTGCGCATATTTTATTTCCTTTCGAAATACACAGAAAGAATGCAAAATATTGGAAAATCTCTCATTTGGTTCTCTGGAAACTGAAAAACTTGAGCAGGTCTTATTATTATGGAACAGTGAGCAAAGTCTGCTTAGATTGTTTGTCCGGAGACGAATGTTTGTATTGTTTATATAATAGTTTAAGTTCTGTACTATTATTACGTTCTATAACTTCGAACTGCGTATCACCATTACCAAAGTGTACATATCTTGTTAGCCATTAGTAAGAAAAGTAGTAGTTTTGCAATACAAAAATAGAAATCTGCTACTTGACATTTACAGGAAAATTCCAGTACCAGCCATGTTGAACTTAAGGAAATATTTTTTATTTCAACAATTTCCAATAATCCATTAATACAGCAATTTCAGTAAATAAAAATCCAATGCTTTATTGTAAAGATAGTTAACTTTACTATTTAAACTAGATTGGTGCACATGTTTTTAAGAATAAAATTAGGTATTTAGGTTCTTTGTATCAATGCCTCCCTCCAAATGTACTCTATAGTAAATCCTAAAATCCTGTATGAATGATTCTAGAACAGAAGAATACTTGTCATTTTATCCGTCATTCTTTTTACTGGGAATGAGAAAATGAGTATGAAAAATAAAGTGAAATGAATTGTAATGTATAGCACTACTGTAGTGTTATTATTGTACTACAAATGCTCCGGGTTTGTTTTCATGCTATTAATTTACAATGTCTAGTGGGAAAAAATGAAATTATAGTGTTAAATTGCAGTTAAGGATTTAACGATACTATAAACTTAGGTCATTATTTCATTAGGGCCTTACTCCATTCTGCCACTAGTAGACCATTATCAGAGCGTTTAGGAAAGTTAACGACATGACGACCAAACAAGTTGAGTAAACGGAAATGTTGTACAACGAATATAGGTACTAACTTTGAGACTACTTTTCCAGTCTAGTGCATTTGTGTGTGTTTGGTCTAGATGCTCCTTATAACTTTAGCAAAGCTTTTGCTGTAGGTGCACATTACTTTTCTGTATCTGTAGTTGCACCACAAGCTCGTTGATGTATTGCTTCATTTTCCAGCTTGCTCAAAAAAGCAACAAAATGTGCGAGCGTGCAAAGACGAAAATAGTTTTCTGCATTAACAACTGTATACAAAAATGTCTTATAGGCATACAAGTTTCATGCAACCCCAAAACGACGCACACACTAGAAAGAAAGAAATAAAACATCTTTACGGACAACCAAACGGTAATGGCTGCACACAGTAGAAAAACTTGTGGCAAATACCAACCATCAAACTGAAAAGTACAACATTTAGATATCTATATTGGATATTTTCAAACTATTGATATTTAATTATAGACATTCGTTTCAACTTGCTGCCTGCAGAGAAACAAAACTTAAATATTATTTTTACCTTTTAGCGACCATTCACCTAGATTCACCGTTCATTACAGAAGTAAACTGCAAAAAGCATCAATCGTTCATTCTCCTTTCAAACATTTAGTGTAGACATGTCTTTTTGTGGTTACCTGCTGATGTATCTCTATAGGCATGTTATATAAAGTCTAGAATCTTTAAATTACTTTCATGTGTAGGTAGCCCTATAATAGTCTCTCTCATATATTAATTATTATTTTATTTCATACATTTGCTCAAAATGAGAAGGAACATTTTCATGTAGGTACTATGACATTTCTTCTGAATTTTCACATTCATTTTACACCATTTACAATTTTTTTATTCTACATGCATTGCAATGCAGTCCCAAAGATATACTGATTCCATGTGTAAATAAATAAATACATGCCCGCTCTTTATGTGCAGCCATAAATAAATTTTTTGTTTTGCCTTGTTCAGTTTACTTGTGAGATTAGAGTTAGTGAGTTTGCGTTTGGTTAGAATTTCTGTTGTATGTATTAACGTGAAGATACAAGACTAGGACAGTTAATAAATACATCACACACTTACACAGTACTGTCTCCGCAACATTGTCGTTTGCCAGAGTTGACAAAAGACCTTCTGGTACTGTAAAGATTGGGGATAAGGGAAACAGAGCAGATGTACCTTAGCCTATGTTTGTATAGTTATTTTCCGTGAACTTTTCGTGCGTATGTAAAAATTGCAACTTTCTGCACTGCTGAATTGACTTTCGGATAAGAAAAGATTCATGGAAGATCCGACAAATAATAGTAATAATAGTAATAATAATAATAATAATAATAATAACGTACACCTTTTATATACTTGCATGTGTGTCAAAGATGGTGAAAGGTATTCTATCGTACACTGCGTTATCTATCCTGCTTGTCTTTTTAACCATAAGTGAAATTCTCAAACTACACAGCAGTGCCGCGACTGTGATACAGTGTGGTAAATCTGAAAGTCACAATACAGTTTTTCGTGTTTCAAATAAAGCTTGCTCTTTTCTGAATACCTCAGGGTAAAATTTATTATCTTTCGCTTCAGATGTAATTCTAGAATTTGGTTGCATCCAATAGAAGCTAATCAAAAATATTAGATTAGCAAATTAGCTTCTGTAACCTGAAATAAATAGGTAAAAGCATTTTTCTCGCAAAGTATTGCAGACACAGCTGCCTCAGGACACAATGCTGACAACAGTGGTAAATAATACCTGTTTTTGCACACCATGTTACATATTTTATAAGCTGCATAATGTGAAATACAGAAATGAGTAGCTTATTACACAATCTAATCTCCTAATTTTATATTTAGTTAAACATGGTTAAGCACTAACAAAATTTAACCCAGATGAGATACTCCCATCAGTCTGCATGGTATATTAGCACTTGTAGTGGCTACTATAAAAAGTAACTATACCGCTTGGTATGATTATTTAAAGGGAGGAAAAGGAAATAATATGCCAAATTGATCAATTAGTGTACATTATAATTTATTATCACAGCTGCAAAAGTAATCCTGCAAACGTAAAAACGCCGTATTAAACACACAGTGCGTAAAAGGGAACATTGAGAGTTCGACTCTTTGAAAGTGAAGTACATGAACTAAGCTTAATGATAAATTGAAGAAGCATTATGAGTCTCTGAGTTGATGCAGTAAAATCATTCAAATAAAAGATTATGTGCAGTAATTCTTCGTATTGATGGGATTGCTCATGGAAAGTTATGATTTAATGTTTGATGGCTCACCCTGTGTACTGACACCGTCATTTGAACTTTATGTGTCTGTTAGCTGTAACGGTACTTTGAACTGTATGTATGGGAAGACTTTGTGATACACAAAACACAACAGTAATGGACCTAGAGTGAGACAGGAGCATTGAGTGGCATATAAGGAGAAGATGATGAACGATGAAGCCTGACGGGTGGAAAGAGTATAAAAATAGAAGTTGTTGTAGTAGATGGTAGAGCGTTGAGTGGAAAGAGTAGTCGTAGTCATATTATAGTGGTATATCGTGAGTGTGGAAGTCTGACCGCCGAGGAATAGCAACTATTTAACTATAGTAGTAGGCCAGACAGAAGATAAGAAGAATAAAAGCAGGATAGACTGTGGATTGTAAACGGAGGAGGAATAGCCAAACAATTCTATGCTCCCATAAATATTACATCGTTCTCATAACAGAGAATCACTTTTCATATGTCTGCTGCTAAAGACTGATCGTTCCTTCACAGCACAAAGTAACATTAAGTGCACGCTATAGAAAGCATACAAAATAATATTGGACAGGGAAAGTGAACGTGTAGAAAGAAGGTAACTCTGCATGACTCGACTTTGGCCCAGTAGGAGTGTACACGGTCGTAAACAAAGTGTGCGTCGCATGGCCCATGGCATTCACAAACCGTCGCACTTTTATTCCTTATGAAACGATTAAATAGGTTATTACTACTCTTATTGTTAGTACTTTTTTTATCAATGTAATATGCTTATAACACGTTGCTCCAATAAAACAATATAGACCACCTCCTACTCTGATCTGAACATATATAAGTAGGCACTACATTGTTTTTCTCTTCGGCGAATTCAAACAGACAGTTTTTAAAATTCATTGCTTTCCGTCTGTAAACAAGTTCAGAAAACTGTGAAGACGGTCTATAGTATATGATTTGTTGTCAAATCATGCCACGTCACGGTGTTCAAAGGACCTATTATATACAGAGTTGGAATAAAAATTTTGGAAATGTATAATATATCGCAGGGACTTGTGTTTTCCATGTCCAGAAAAATGGAATTCATTATACCATTTGGTACACTTCTAAGAAAAAGTTACTCTCAGTACATCTTTTTGTTTATCACCTTGTATAAAGCTGCCAATTCATTACAAACTCTTCGTAATTGCTCCAGTTACTCGAATAGCTGCGGCTTAAGTTGACTCGCAAATTATCATATAACTGACTTTTGGCTTTTTATTAATGTTCATGTAATATAAATATATACTAACGTAATACATGTACATTATATTATACAAGATATAACCCAAAAAGCAGTCCGAGTTTTTTTTCTACGAAAACTCTGAATTGTAACCACTCAATATGTGCAGAGATATATTTGGAAAGGTATGATGTATTTAGGTAGTTAAGGGTTTACTATAAGATTGGCATAATCCACGTGGAAGTCAAGTCAGTGCTACTTATTAATACAACGCAACCTCAATAAACTGTAGACTACTATACCTATGTAAGTTGAAATAATAGTGGATTTGTTAGTCAAGAGTCGATAATTAATTCGTGTGTAAACATTTTGTAGTTTCTTGAGGGGAAATCTACAGATTACCTCTACAGTACACCTGATAACACAAAGACCACTCCTCTTACATATTTTACACTTTACACTCTCCAGAGTTTCGGATGATAAGATTGGGCGTGTAGCAACTACGCACACTGCTTGATTTACTACAGAATATTCCGGTCTAATACACACTCCAAATTCAACTTACTCTATACACAGAGATATCTATCTAAACTATATCCTCTGTTATAATATGTGTATTCCTTAGTAACCTCATTTCAATCGATAACGTATGGTGATATTTTATAAATATGGATGATTTTTTTTCCTATTAGTTTATTGGATCCTTATACTACTTGTTATTCGTGTTTGAGTATAGATTATACCAGAAGCTCTTATCACATAGTGAGGGAATAAAACTTTAATATTTCCTGAGTAGCACTGTTGGAAATGCTAAATGATCCTGTTTCTATATCTTCTTGAAAATATCGAATGCACTTTTAAATTTTAATTGAATGTCAAGAAGAATCTTGAGAAACTGGGTTAGTACAAGTACTCTGAAAATGCTGACAAGCTGTGAAATTTTCGAAACCCGAACGAAGCTGAGTGGTTGGTTTAAACAAAAGAGGATGATGTTGTTTTGTGGCGGGGGATTGCTGTTAAATTTATCAATGTAAATGCAACTGGCATGTGTGGCAGTAGGCAACAGAAACTACAAGAAGTTACAAGAAGCTTTCTCCGGCAGTCGACGAAGAATCACCAGGGAAATGTTGCCATTGTATTCCTATATGGTGGTTTGTAATGACATTCTTCAGCACTTAAGTACTGTTTACATTGCATTAGATATTGTCATTTGTACCTCACGAAAGAGGCAAAGCGGAGAATAAGGGAGAATGGAGAAACTATCTCAGCTCCCAACCGCAAAATACTCACTCTACTCCGAAATACATATTGCACCGTTCCACAACATTCATTTACTGAAAAACTAACTAGCTGCAGCTTTGCCTCGCTTGGCTGACTACCGCACGGTTCCATCCATCCGAATGGTGACTCAAGTCAAGTCTAGTCGCTACCGGATGGTTTGGTGGTGAGTGACAATTGCTAAGTAAACACCTATTTTGTTCCAACGACTTATGGACGCTCCGTCTTGCATAAAATTAAATAGTCATGTACAGCCGCTTTAACAGATTAAATGTACAATGTCGACTCCTTGGCTGCATGCACCAAGAGATTTCTTTGTTTATCCGACCTCCGCCCGATGCAACGATAACCTATATAATATTTTTCCCTTCACTACTGTCACATAGCTTTTTAACTCTTCTATATTCTTCGGAATAATATTATAACAGCCGCCTATTCTCTATGTGTGGCTGTCGGTTTATTTTCAGAAAAAGCGAAAGGAGAAAACGCATTAAGTGATTATACGCTTTCTTCCTTTCATTTATGTCACAATGTTTGAATTTAGATTTTTTCTCAACGTTATCTATAAAGTATGTTAAATAATTAGCAATGCTTACAATGGTTACACATATAAATAAATAAATCAATTGTAATTACTTTACTACAGCTTAGGGAGAAAATCAAAAATTTGGTAAAAAAATATTTACCCAGGTAATATAGAATTTCATTTATTTATTTAGTGTTGATGGTTGTACTTATGTTACTTGGGTAAACGCACTTTTATGTTATTTTTATTTTTTTAATTTGCGAGACTAAGAGACTACCTTTACCTACCAACAAATTATTTCCGGACCATATGAAAGTAAAGACCTTTGCTGATTCAATAACATTGGAAATTCGATTGAACGGAGTTGAAAGTTTTAATACACGGGCAGGGTATGGACGACTTTCCAGCAAAATGAATCGGAGTTGCTACACTGTGCAAAAGTGTGAACAAGTTTTATAATAACTTATAAGATTTTCAGAGACTGTGATGCTATTTTCTGGCGGAAACATTTCGTTTGTTTAGCCTTTGGAATGAAAAGTACATAATACAGCAGAAAACCAATCTGGCAAATCTCTAAACTCGTTTTCTGCTGGTATTAGCTCTCAGACTCTTTCATATTTCATAGTAACTTGACAAATGTAAAATCCAGGTATTCCACATGCTGGCATTCAGTTAACATTTTTATTTACGCTCCTTCCATTTAGATTAAAAACGGAAGACTGCAAAGGCTTGAAATAGGTTTACGAAAAGATGTAAACATTTAGGCTTTTCCGAGAATAAAAGTCGTTTTACGCTTCGTTATTATACAAATGTGTCATTGCAGAAAAACATGCTACAAA
Organism: Pogonognathellus flavescens; assembly: GCA_019776165.1. Lineage (NCBI taxonomy): Eukaryota > Metazoa > Arthropoda > Collembola > Entomobryomorpha > Tomoceridae > Pogonognathellus > Pogonognathellus flavescens. The sequence goes on from JABASD010002490.1 coordinate 20,247, forward strand.
CATCCACATCACTTGCTAGTGAATGCTAGACGAAGTCTGTTTTGCAACAATTTTAGCCAACCTTTGAATATATTTTGGAATATTTTATATGCTAATGGATTTTCTGAGCATTAAGTAAAGGGTATGGATTATAATTCTTGAACATAACATAAAACTAGGATATTACAAAACTAGCCTCTAATTTGTTGATCTGTATTGATCATCACGTAACACTTTCTCCATTTTTCATCGATTGTCCCGAAACGATTCTGTACCCTTCGATCATTTGGTTTAACCAGATAGACATGTCGTGATATGACTAACGGTAGTTGTTGCTCATTTAACAGATCATCTGAAATAGGTATTATAAGACTCCCAGAAGTCTATTGATCGAATAACTCTATCATGATCGTAAAAACAGCATTTTCGTGGCAAATGTCCCCAAGGTGTGTTTTATGTACTCTGGAGTATAACACACTTGTTAAGTTTTCTGTCGTTTCTGACTTGGGAGGTGAAATCAGTTGCTTGCCCGTTTCCTGTAGGAAATGTTCGTTCGTGACGGTTGAATCTTATTCTTGTGCTAGCAGTAAAGCCAATGTCAAATTTATCGCTCCTTCCTTTACGGATATTTACAGTCACAGTTACTTGTATATAAATACCGGTACAAAAAATATCTATATTTTGAACTATATAAATGCTACATATGAGGGTACATGTATTTTTTCGTCAGTCGATATTTGTAAATAATATGTTTAAATAGTATATCTTGAAAAGCAATAAGTTTTTAAAGATTTTTCATGGCGTTCTGTGCATCTACTCTAGGTCTTTGCCATTTCTGTATCATATGAAGTATACAGTGTGTATTATTCATAATGGTACAACTTATACGTATATTCTAGTATATTTCTACTGTAGTCTTTCTAACTATACGTGAATAAGTATCTGATACCGATACTATTCGCTTTGTCGCTTCGTCTTCCCCACATAATAAGTTGTCTGGACTCACTTCAAGTGTCAAACTTGGAATTATCGCTATCTCACCAGAGCAGAACTCAAAGAAAAGCTCCGAAGACACCAGAAAGCGGAACAAGATTGAGTGCTTTTCTATTTATCTATGTATTGTTGGGTTAACCAACTCACGTCACACGTTCAACAAAACTAACTGCTATTTAGTGTGATATTAGCTGCAGTACTACTTATATATGGCATACATGGCGCATATTTTTACCATACCCATATCTGAGGTTTAATGGTGATATTATTAGGAACATTATTATACGTCTTAGGTATAGATAGAACTAAATAATTGTCTTTAGTTAAGTAAGTACTTCGTATAGTGGATTAGTCAGCACTACACTATAAAAGTAATGTACACCGCACGCTTGGATTTTTTAGCCGTGGGGTTGTAAATGTAGCTCTGCCGTGCATAGCGCTTCGGGTGGAGAAAGTTTGTAGATTATCAAACATGTCAACTAATTGGTCACTTATACTTGCGCTGCTGCATCAAAAAAGTTACGAAACCCAGAAATTATCTACAGTTAATTATATTACAGTTTCCAGTAAGCATTGGAGAATCTGGGGTAAATATATCTTTTCTATCTTTTCATTACACAGTATTGCTTTGGTCGGAAACGTTAAATTCTCACTTACAATTTATTAGGTTTATACATACAATAATTTTCTACACCACACCGCCACTCTTCTATACTACTTGTAGTTTTGTTACTTTTTTGGATTTTCCGTCGATTTGGCATTTAAATACTAAGATTATTACGAAATAGAAAGTACGTCAAGTACACCAAAGTATGTATTATATAAACTGGCATGACAAAGTTAGGCACATCAATCACTGACAGGAAAGCAAGCACAGTACTTTCATCTTAGATTATAATTAATATGCTGGATTATATAACCATATAAGTACCTACCGTTTGTGCGGAGAAAAGTGTTATATTAGGATTCAACGGTTTAATAAATTGAAAATACAAATGAATTGTAGTTCAACCTTTGAATTTGCAATAAACATAACAAATAACACACATAATTTATTACCCGCAGTAAATAATTATTAAGGGAAAACTGCATATTACTAAATCTAATTTTTCCATACTTTTATGGAAAACATTAATGAATAAAATAGGTATTACAAACATATGAAGAAGTCTTCCATCCACGTGCATAAAAAATGAAATAAAAATATGAGTTGAATATATGGGACATATATATTCAACAGTTATACATGTTTAAACCGTAACAAAATATTGTGTCATACCTCAAAACATGAAGGTTACATAACAACGGCTGAGTGGGAAGATTAAGATTGATCCATCATGTGTTAGAACTAACTATCCGCTAGATCTTTCTTTACGCGTTCAGTGTAGTTTAAATCTTCTCGAGTTATTGCAACTGTAACCACTGCCAATGGTACATGTGGTGTGTCCTATTTTCTGTGGTTATGGTTTTCTACCACACACTCGGTGGGCGTATAATGGACAGGAGTCTTATGTTGGGTCATGTCATATGGAAATTGATAAGGTATGAGAATTGAATAATCGGAACAATATAAGGGATGAACGGTTTACTCGGTTTGAAAGGATGAATCGATATTATATAGAACCCGCAGTACACTTTAGTGCTGCTATGATGTACTAGTATATTATTACATGCATTAAGGAAGATTTGCACTGTGTGTGTCAGGAGAAGATGTAAATGTCTCTTGTGACAGAAGAGACACTGACCTCCTATCTGTAAATTACCTTTCTCTACACAGAGACAGACAGACACACTCTACGTGACTCATGAATAGTAAATTTATCTCTTTCACAAATCTTACCACCAAGATAAAAAGCCTGTCCTATATATCTAAAAGTAGGTACTTATCTGCTATCTATACATGTGCCGTAATCTCCGTTTTTCCCAGAATCAGTTCTTTCTACTTTTTCTGGGACAATACGACATTCGTGTTTACTTGAAAGCGCATTGTCACCTAAAACACTTCCCTGAGTAGCTTGCTTATTGTCAGAGTATCACAAAAGCTATTTTACTCTTCCAAACCACCCAGGAACAGTGTCAATTAATACTTGGCATGACGTTAACAAGTTATCACAAAGACTTCCAGTAATGAAAATTAGTAATTTATGTCGCTTTGTTGCAAAAAGTCAAGTGTAGTAGAATTTATGACACTTTCATTCTTTGTCCGACTCATGTCGTATTATGTATTTTTGTATTAGTTGTACAATTCGATTGTAAGTGTGGTTTCTCATTCTTTAGCAGCATATGTTCACAATCTTAAGGAAGCTACTAGATGTTTATTTATGAATACTATGATTTGAAAATTATTGACTCACTGATTGAGAAAGAAACCTAGTTTTCTTTTCCAAAAACTTTTGCACTGTTATTATAATGACATGTGTTAAATATTACATTATGCTAGTCCAATTTGTATTTTTTGTCATTACACCATTTGGGATTTGGATGCTAAAATCATTACTGGAGTCAACATTACAAGTCAAATACACATTTTATATTTATTTGACTGTCACAGTGGCGAAGAATACAAAGTAATTAGATAAGTTAGTCTGTTTTCTCAATTATAAGAACATGTGAACATATAATTTAGCTTGAATGTGTCATTTCCGACGTTTTCTCTACAAATAATCCTAGTGCTATACAATATTTGCACAGAATGGAACGAAGATAGTTTTCCTGACGCATGGAAGTTTGACACATAGTTCAATGATGAATGTTGGTGTAGAGACTTTCGAGAGACACACTGTGAAGACCATACGCATAGGAAGAACGCCATGCTCCACACGAGAGCAAGTACGAGATGAAGTTAGTTGAGAACAATAATAGAGGTGTACACTGGGAATACCACTAAACGAGATTAAATTTATGACTCATTCACAAGAGACATAAATAAATAAACGGGGAGACAATGAAATTCTAAAGCGGACAAACAACACTACAAGACTCATACAGCTGCATTCAAGGGGATTAAGAAAGTCATAAATTCCTAAGTGCAGTTATACATGTCATTCGAATGAATTGGGATAAAATACGTTCAGAACAGACTTGTTTCGTGACTCCATTTAGCTGCCAGCAGGGCCAACCTCCCTACGTACCCATGTAGGCCAATGCATTGCAAATTGCACTAACGCAACAGTTAACTATCTCCATGGGCTCTCTGACTTAGAGTATGTAGATATCTATTTGTGTTATGTTCTCTCTAACTTCACTCTAATTCTAACAACCGTGATATTATAATCTTCCGCTGTTATTCTTGGCTACCAACGTGCAGAACTCCAAGTGAAGCCAGCACCTAATACAGATTTTGACCTTAACATGTTTTACCAATGCAATGAATGGCACAATTACTACTTCAGACAGGATTAACCATTTTAGATTGTTTTAATCTCACGTCTGTGAAGTGAAACCTTCCCGGATAAGCCACTGTGAAAAGGCAATACTTTATTTTATGCAAATACGTTAACCTTTGGGCTAATAAAATAAAAATCTAGTTCTCGCGGTTTTTACACCTCTTCATGCAAATTTCGATTTTTACAATTCCATATTCAATATTTTTTCCTATAATATTATTATTACTATTACATGAACATGAAGTTATATAATTTTTTTAAGCATTTAAAGGCAGGGCACTGGAGAAAGTGCCTCCAGATCCCGAAAAAATAATGGTTGAGACCGAATACTATGCAAATATGTTTTCTGCTTTTGAATTCCCCCTCAGCGCTCGTGCCACCACAGATTTTAATTCTGGCTACGCCCTTGCTGTTTTGCAAAGTTGTCTTTTCATATCTCTTTATGCACATTTACGACAAAACCTAATACTAAAATATTACAACGGTATATGATAGGTATCATATTTTATTACCATATTGAGTGTTATGGCCTACCGAAGGAGTGTTTGATGAATCTATAATGAAGAAGTTTGTGTTAGAGTTTTTAACATTTTATAGTTAAATGGGCATGATTATTGCTTCATTTTGTGGTTCTGTTGCATTAAAGATGAAGATGGGAATTGAAATTCTATGAGAATGGGGTAAGAATCACATCCCGAGTAAATTGATATTTATATCCTCGTTGTAAAGTCACAGTTAGGGAAGTGGAGCTTTTAATGTTCACTCGTTATTTTTGTTGGAACAAGGCCACACAGTGCAATTGTGCAGTTGAGTCGATGAAAATGTAGCCAGACCGGCCAAGCATACATGAAAGTGTAGAGACAGCTCTATAAATCCTTTCGTCGTCATAGACGAGACCGTTGCGGACTGCAGCACATACAGTTCTCAATCACGAGAACATTTCCAACTAGTCTGCTGCTCTTTCCCGTGTTCACACACTCCAACTAACATCCAGCCAAGTGATGACGATTCATTTTCCAATATTTACTCTTTCAAAGAACTCACAATCAGTCAGAACTCTTTTAGCTCTATTTTACACGCTTCTGTTCACTTATCCGTGTCACGCTAGGAATAAATATTATGATTACATGTTTATTTGCACACACAGATCTAAAGATTATGATCACCATGTTATGTAAAACTGTTAATTGCAATACAGAACATAAATCGAATCATTGCTTTATATAGTTAATAGGAAACAGTAATATAAAGTAATATAGTGAGTCCAGTTTACAAAGATACCTGCTATGAAATGTTTCATTCTGTTTACCTACAGCTCCATGTATATATCTTTTTCAGTTTTACTTGACACAAAGTAACCTCAGCGATATACCCGGTAATCAATGCATAAGTGGGATTTATAGTAACTTTAGAAGTCAAATCATTCCCAAGTATCACTATAGTAATTTGGACTCACTTATTTACTTACTAATCAAAATAATACTGTGAATTATTAATTCTACGTGTTGTAGGCGACCAACCATGATTATTTCCTTTGCTGTAAAAAAGCCTGTGTGATTTGGATTTTACAAGCCCATGGGTTGGTAAAAACAGTAAAAAACGTCGTAGTAAAATTGTACTGTATAAAGAGTTAAATACAAGGTCTTGTAAATCTTAAGGTTCGATAAGTGATATCACGTGGTATGTCGCACTTTTATGAGCTAATCGGTGATATCTCTGGACTGGAAAGTCTAATCGAAAATTCAAAAACCTCATCTGGAAGCGAA
>JABASD010002491.1:0-26338 GCA_019776165.1 Pogonognathellus flavescens
CTGAGAAGGGTACCTAGAAAGGCAAACGACCTACCTTTTAGATAAACAGATAATATCTATTTTTACTTATAATCATATTATGCATATTACATTATTTAAATTTGAAGTTTATTTTTAAACTGTTCTACTACAAGTTTCTCAACTATGAATTTTTGTGTCTATGAATTGACATACCTATGAATTGGACTTGACGATTAATTATCCCCCTATGAAACTTTGGAATTAAGGGAACGATGAATTTCATAGCCTATGAATTTCTCACGATGAAATGACCTAGAATCGTGTACTGTAATGTCGCGGTACTGTATTGTACGGTACTGTATTGCACGGTACTGTATTGTCCGTGTACTGTAATGTCGCGGTACTGTAATGTACACGGTACTGTAACGTACTATAACGCAATACTTTAACTAGCTCTGTAATCACCTTTATGAATATTGATAGTCAAAAGATGCAGCTCAAAGGTATTGTTAAAAGTATTGTGAAAATTTATTTAAAGACTAAAGGTCTATGATTCTTTCATTTATCTAATCAAAACTAATGTCCGAATCTATCTAGCAATTTCTATGTTTAAGTTAAATATTAAGTCAATGTAGTTAAAGGAACATAAAGAATAATTAATATTTATTTATATCATAACCAATCATGACATGACACTTCAATTATTTACATGAGGCATAAAAAAATACACCTTGATCAAATTCATTAAAAGACTAATGTACAAAAGTATAGTATAGTAAACGATACAACTTTACCTTAAGCTTAGGCTACAAACAGTTACCAAATGATACAGCAAGATCTGGAACAACAGTTGCAAGTGTAGCATTACCCCTAGGCAGACCAGGCAGAGTGTAGAGAGTGAAGAGATTCACGAGCACAAAATCAAGACTCTCCACTTCTCCTTGTTTCAGCTCTTTTGAGAGAGCTGGAAAAGGCAGAGTCGGACGTGCAAGCATCAAATAGAATGCACGAACTTCAATACATTTCTCTCCCCTACTCTCTCTCCTCATCCTCCCACCGACTCTCTGGCTGCTGTGGCTACTCTCTGCTATTGTCTTCTTTTGTAAGTCTTATCAAGTAACTCGATAAGACTTGCAAAGCTTGAAGACTAGACTTAGAAATAGTTTATTCTAACAGGAATATTTCTTTCTATCCGTCTGAGGTAGTGATAGAGTGAGTCTCCATTCTCATCTTCTTCTCCTAGGATTGAAGAAGGTGGAAATAGTGACATGCTCTACAGCTCCGTAGGTAATCGCCACCGAGGAAGGAATCGAATACTCCGTCTTTCGTAAACTGGTCTATGTGCTTTCACACCAAAGTATTTCAACGTCCATTTACTAACGTTCAATAAGTGTCTATGTGTTCATCTGTTCATTTGACGATAACGGTTTAAAATAAGGCTTGTAAGTACTAGGTGAGGTACACGTATTCCCAAAATGTCATAAAGATAGTTATATTATTATATGTGGGAAAAAATATAACTATCTCTACGACATCTTGCGTATTCCAATCTCTAAGATGGGGTCAATCGGTCAACTCCTACTCATGTTCTCTGACACTGTAACAACATATGCAGCAATGCAGTGTAAAGAAAGGGTGAACAGGGAAATTGCTCCCACACGGTCGTATACAGGTGGGGATGAAAGGATCAATTTCACCCACAAAGCAGTATAAAGGAGGAGGGGCAATTAACCCTCACTGGTGGTTAAAACATAAGCAATATCTAGAGAGTCAGAGTGCCGAGGTTACTATTCTGCTAGGTCTTAGTTACTGCTTGCTGTATGCTGAAATGGAACTAACTCACTGTCTCATTCATAAGAATGAATTTTTACAACACTTGATGTAAAACAGTAATTACTTTTTTACTTAAATTCATGAGTGATCATTATTTGCATGAATTTGCAGTCTGTGAAATATTCACACTCAATCGTACAAGCATACAGTATGCAGTAGATGCAAACGAGTAGAATGTACATATAATTCATGTAGTATAGTAACGAACGGAATAAGTAAACTTACTATAAACTCATGCATAAAGATACAACATACTCATCATTATAATTATTTATTCACCATGCGTTGTTGATAAAACTATTAATGATAGATAATTCTGCTACAGTTCGCATGTATAATGAATTTAATGAAAATAAAATTCAATTTTTGATGACTAGAGGCTAGACTGACTGATAAATTTATAGACAGAAAAGTATTCACACACCCTACAGTATTCAGTGCTTCAACAGTACATATAGTATAGCCTCATTAATTTCTCCACTATATATGATGTACGTATTTTGTTATTATTATAAATATTATAGTTCCCTAAACTAGACATTGCATAGTAGTCCAAGTCGTCACAACTTGACTGAAGGAGCTACATAACATAATTCTCCGAATGTTGACAATTGTACTACGCATTTACTTGACAATTTATGCAATAATGACTAGGATGAAATTGTAGGTATATACAGAATTTTATTTGGAATGATTTAGCTACAAGGAAAGTAAAGTACGTAGTCATTTATGCAATTATGAGTAGCAGAACTGTAATTTCACCAACTAAAATCAGAACACTCTTGTTCTGTAACTCCTATGCATGGCTTCTGCATGAATGTACATCAAGTATACACATAATTAAATTACCTTCAAGCTCTTTCAATATCCTCCAACTACTTTTCTGGCATTTTACATTGTACTTCTCTCTTAATTGTACATGAATACGGGGATTGTCATTTTGCCATGTCATGCCAAGATGATTTCTATAATTTGGTTGGGAAGTATAAATTTTTACCCACGCAGTAATAAATTCGCTTGTTCATCTTGCTGTCTCCACGTGTTCATTAAAATTGCATTGCGATCTAAATACGCGAAACCGGGGAATTAATAGCATTGTATATACTATACACGTAATGTACATACAATTATGCAAGTGGTATGTATGTACTAATTAAATAGCAATGCAATGTAACTAACTGCCGTGCTTTAAATATAACAAATTCATCAGCTATATGATCATTACTATTACATCTTAAATCTCCATGCATGCATTAAAATTTTGATTAAAACATGTACAACAGATTTATACAAGTGAACGAGTGCATTTTACTCAAGTAGTTGCTTCAATTGAAAATTATTGCCAGGAATTAAGTGGCTTATATTGAGGGGATACGCCAAAAGATAGCTTATGCTTATTTGCCCTAGTTAGGCTACAAATTAACCAGTTGGTTGCATTACTACTACTGCAGTCATCCCTTTTGCGGTTAAGCAAACGGAAATTTTTGGCTTTAGTAAGACCCGTCTAGTCTAACACTTAAGTATTCGCTACGCGGAAAATTAATACCGCTTCGTTTCGTCAACTGACTGAGTCAACGTTTGGTTGTGTAAGAAAGGAAAGCTGCAGAGGAAAACCTAAAAGGACACTGTAAGAGCACAAATGTTTGGTTACAATCTTACAATGCTTACCATGTCCAATCTTCGCATAAAATCAAGGAACACACTCTTTCCTATTCTAAGCTGGCGGCTTATTTTCAGCAAAATGAAAGTCACATTCTATCATTATAGAGTACCTCTTCAAAAACATATCTACTTTCACCACCACAGTGTACATATATAATATAATTTGTGGGGAAAGCAGATATAAGCTGATACTTGTATATACTGTGAATGATATTGTATATAAAATTTGATTGTTTCATCTTCATCATTTGATTTTCAATTTGATAAACCAATAGTTTCATTGAAGGTAATTCAACATTTCTGTTTAGCAGATTTTGTACGCAGCAGTTTTTAGTAGATCATTAAGTACGCAGAGAACGCATATACAAACAAAATATATTTTGTGGCCGTTGTATACCAACATAATGTAAGAGGAATTTATTTGTAGTATGTAGATAGACTGTAGTAGAAGAAGCCTTATGTGTACACAATAATTGCGTTCTCAAATCCAAACGATACAAATCCTCCAAAGAGCCTTTAGCTTAGTAGGGTTGAAGAGAATAAAGAATGGGGATTACAGTTTATAATACTATATCTAGATTTTGCTATGTGAGTGAATATGATACAGACATGATGAAGGGAAAAAAATTATGTACTTGTAGCAGGAACAAAATGACATTTTAAGTATGTCAGACAATATCCTTACAATTAGAACAAACTGAGTCTACCATTTTTATTTACATCTGCTTGCTATTCCACGTAGCTTATCGCATCTTCGTTTTCCCCTGACTCAACTTACATTCGTCTTTCCCTGCACGCTGCTGGTTTAACGTGAGACTGTTGTGGAAGTGCTTCTTCAGTCGTAATTGATTACATCGCTTTCTCAACAGTCCCATAGCTCGAGGTATTTACATTTCAAGCTATTAAGTTTTTCCCAGTCATTCTGTTTTGGAATTGCATTTTTAATACTGCTTTGCATTTGGCATAAGCATTTTAACAGAAGTATACACAAGTTTTTTATTCTGATTTTTCGTATATCGCAGGTGTTTCATAATTGCATTTACATTTGAAGATGCGTTTTAATCCGGTTTTATTTCTTCATTTGACCCTGTGCCATCTGCATAAATATGAATGAGTAGCAGAAGGTATCAGCGTAGCCTTGGTTCAAGGAATCAAGTATATAATATAGTTTTTATTTGCATGTTTAATGTCTACCTACTTCACTTCACCCGTTTTACTTGTTATTATTTGTTCGCTCCTGCGTCAAGGTTGTGAATAAGACAGGAGCGAAGAAAAGATTTGAAGGAGACATTGTGAAGTGAAGGCTACAAATTCGATTGAAGTACCCGAACCTCACTAATGCACGAAAAGTAAAATGTAACTTTGCTCTACGTTTCACTAATCATTTTCAATCCATTAGAACTATAGTTAAGTAAGTATAAAATTCACAAATTTAGTGTAAATTTTAATCTAACGTTTGTAAGAAATAATTAAATAGAAGAGTTAAGTATTATAGGTTTATTTGGATTATTGAGCTGCGATGGAGGATAAAAAATCATTTCCAAATTAAAGGTTTAAAAGAAACGCTATTTCTTATACTAGTGTAAAGGGAATTAATGTTTTTTACTGACAGATATTATCTGAAATTTTTAAGTGCATAAACTGTAAACAATCTTTCATTTTAAGCATTTATTTTCTGATTTCATGCTGTGGAAGAAATCTACTAGTTATTAAGGAACTGGGTATTTAATTTTCTTAGGGATATCAACGATTACTTATTTTAGGACTTATTGTAGTATAAAGGAAAACCTGATTTATAAGGAGTCAGCGAATAACACACTTAGCAGTCATCTGTAATCTCTTAGGGCATCTGTAGATATAGGTATCTTACTGTGAACCTGCGGTTCTCAGTACCCGTATTTTTCCATAGAATTAAAGTAATGGAAATGTATATAGAGGGATTTAGCAAATCTTTGTAGTTATTTACCGTAGTTTAATTTGGAAAATCCTGGTTTCTGCTCTACTGATCGGTCGTTAAGCATCAAAAGGTTGAATGCATAGTTATAGCGATGAAAGGAAAGCATTAACCGGGCTTCAGCTCTCGGTTGCCGGTTGATAGAACGGAAAGAAGTGGAGTGAGTGTGGGTATGAATTGGTACATTGCACATTGAACTTGTTTACAGCCTTGCTTCGTCGTCATTCATGGCCAGGAGGTTTCAATTGTCGCACCCTGTCCCATTTCATTTTTCGGATGACATTGCTAGTAAGCACCACTCTTGCATAATTCTTCAACACGATTCAATTGTAGGATTATAATATGTCCGCACTGCACACAGGGCTTTATGAGAGGAACCTGCGTTAGTATAAGAAATACGGTTCTTGTTTTGTCTGTGTTCTGGCATAATATGCATGAATACTTCTATATACAATCGTCCAATTCGCTAGAACTTTTCCTGCTATCGTGTCTATCCCATTCGAATGGCTTGAGTCCAACAAATGAAACCGAAACCCTTATGCTATTACTTACAGTGACACATATTACATCTACAAATATAAGTATTAGTATTAAAATACACATTTACAAACGAGTTTCTTGGTATCTTTACAAAGGTGTTTCATTACTATTTACTCACACTGCCAACAAGGCGAACTATGAATTCGAGATTCAATTTGCGGTGTGACATCATATAATACGTTTCTCACAATTAATTATCTTAATACCAGAATAATAATAATAATACGCAATTCAATCTGTAATATAATGTACAAATATTTAGAGCGTGATAAGAGTATTATTGTGACATTCACCATGCCATATATAACAACTTACTACTTACGGACTGTCTCATGCGAAAATCAGTATGTCTCACATAGAAAGTAATAATAATAATAATAATGGACTTTTTCACAGCTTTACTGGTGCAGATTAGTGCATGGTTAATACTCATATACGATAGTAGTTAAAGGGTTCATTAGTTTCCCACACCAATTTCGAAGATTTGAAACGACAGCCATCAAATAAACTGAAAAAGTGAGACAACCTCACCATGGTTAACTATAAATACATCATTAAAGTGAAAGTCAATTTGGATCAATGCGTACAAAATTGTTGCTTTACAAAGAAGATGAGATGCTCTTTCGTTTATTCAAAAGTAAACAATTACTACTATTAACGTTTAATGAACAAAGAATAATGGTATAGAGGTATATTTACATACCGGAACAGTTGAATATCTCTTGCCTGATTTCATTAGAAAATACTCCATTTTTAAGATTTGCATGTATAGCCGTTATAGTCCTAATTAATTCTTCATAACAATTTGTGGTCGTAAATAAGTTGGTGGCCACATACGATTGGGCGGGTACAGATAAGACATTTCCGGGATTTCCTAAACCTGCTTTCTTTACCAGTAAATAATTTTGTTGGTTTTGTTATTAGCACACATAAACAATGATTAAATTTGTTTAATTAGTATTTGGCAAAGATTTTTAAAGATAAACTGTACATACTAGTTTTATAGTTTTTTGGTGGAGATAGTGGAGAATCATCAATAAACCAGCCATTCCTCAGAGTAACAATTGAGAAAACCTGTTCAGTCAAGTCATGCTTGAAACAATGTACATGAAACTAAAGAAATACATACCGAGCAATGTAAATACATAAAACGATCCCATATAATGCTGACGCCTGACTACATGAGGAAAAGCAAACAAATGATTATCGTAGCAGTAGAGGTACTAATAATAGAAAACAGAACTCACTCTACATTTTCCAGAATATTTGCTACACTTTATTTCTTTACTATCACATTCAATTACACTACTGTTATTGAGGAAACAGGTTCGCCTGGGGAAAAGTGATCATTCTACTGTACAGGCTCATAAAAAAGAAATAACAGATACGTCCGTCTGAACCTAAAATACAGGTAGCACATACATAAATATTCCACACATTAGACATTACACCTGCACAAAGCTAAATCCAACTGGAATAGATTTTCGATAATAAAACGAGATTTGGACCTGGGAAGGAGCTAGTAATGTAATAATTAATGGAGGAGTGACGTAAGTTAATGTTATGTCACGTATAGTGACATACTTTTGACACAAAGGCAGACATTCGATTGTTTTTGCAGGAAAACGTGAAAATGCGTTCTCGGCAGATACTGTTCATAAATACAAACTTAAGTGCTGAGTAGGTAGTGAGAGTAGCTTTATCTTTCGACTTTGTACTGTTATTACTGTTACTAAGAACTGTTGTGAATCTACGACTATGGTTGTGCAGCTCCATGGCCCAAAGAGAATGAATATACAAAAGTCCATGTAAAGCTATTTGGTTGCTGCAATTCGTACTGAACATTACCAGGTCGACACAGTATAATCAAATAAAATTGGAGTACTACATGCAAGGATGCAGGGTTCATCTTCATCTGCCATACTCTACTTTCACTTCACAACCAATATCCATTTTAGAAATGTGCTGTCATAATCAAATTTGAAATATTTTCTCTCGTCCTTCAACCAAACTTTCAGAACGAGTTTCACTTCACGCTAAAATGAAATTAAACAAGAATTGTACTGAAAACGTATGACAGGATTAGACTTTGCGAGAGAAATGCCATGAGTCCCTTCAGCACTAAACTCAATAAGTGGGGAGCACAATATTATTTATACAATGATTGCATTTAGGTGGTAGGCATTGGGCAGACATTACATTACTGATTCAGGGAAAGTTCCATTTACTTATGAGGTAGGTACAAAAAACATTCCTCCCACTTACTTCTCCACCTTGAATAAATGTTATTTCTCCGAAAATACACTCTGTTGAAAGTTTCAATGTAAATATTGTATCTTATAATTAGATTTTTGGTAGATACTACTGTGGCAGAATTTGCGCTTTTAGTAGCACTTACTGGTTTCTAACTTTAATCTGAAATATTACAGGTTCGCAGCCATGATCCAGGACCTTTTAATTTTGGACCAATTGCTGAAAAAAGGTTACGATAGAAGAGCAACTCCAACTAACCACTTGAGTAAGTTAATGATATTTTATGTTGATTCGTAATATAATATTCATGCACAGGCTTGACTTACGTTATCATTTAATATTTAAAATGTATAATGAGATATTAATATTCGAAACTTTACACAGATAATTCTATGCCGACGCAAGTACTCTGCGAACTTTTTGTCCGAAGCTTTGGCTCTCCAAATCCTTTAACCATGGTAAGCATAGTAAGGTCACCTTCATTAGGTTAGAGACACTGAAGCTATGTACTAAAGCATTTGAACAAGGGATTATCTTTCATTGTCATTAAAAACCTCTAGTGAATAGTAAAGTCTCAAGGAGAAAATACACAGAGCACTTCTGTTCTGTCTCTGCCTGTCTGTGTACACATACTCATACATGCAATATGCCCATTAAAACCAACACAGTACCTACAGTCGTACACTAAAACGTACCTTGATCTGTGTGTAGACAGTCTTCCAGAGCCGAGGTTTTAACTAGTCATCATCGTTGTTATCAGATAGTGTAGATTAATAAACATTATATGGAGCTACTATTGTTGAGTTTACGTCTGTTGTATCTGTACTGTAGTGCCTTGAGGAAACTACATAATAAAAACATGCTGGCGGTTGTGGATAAACAGATTTACTATTTTAGTGTGGGCCTTCATTGTTAGTGTGAAAGTATGATGTCCAAAAATGGCCTTAGAGATATATAATAAAACTTTCAGGAGGGATATACAACTACTCATCATAATACGTACTTGGCCAAATGGAAAGCTCAAGTAGTTTTCGAAATCATCGCGGAAGCTTTATTAAAGTCTTTTATAACTTAGTGCTCCGGATAAAGTCAGGATAAACTTTATTGCTTTGTTATCTTCGATATAAAGAAACAACATGGCAAAAACTTTCAACAGAGACGAAAAAAATATTTTTACTCTTTCGTAAATCATCCCTTTATAAATTTCTACTTAGAGTTACGAGAGGAGCTAGTATATGAACACTGTCAGTTTCGAAAGGCAAACAAGTAACAATAAGTCCTTACATGGTTCGCAAGTTGAACGTGGTCATAACACTCTAAGTATTTGCCATTACCCCATCTTTTTGTCAACATTTTTCACTTCCCCTTTGACCTCTGCTTAGTTTACCGAAGGGAATAAAGAAATGATTCGGTAAATGTGCCAACACTGACTAAACATTTTAGAGTTATGACAGAAGGATGTACAGAAATACCCAAAGAGTAAATTGTTAAATCTGCGCACGTAAGTTTATCCAAGGAGATAGGTAGAGCAGTTTAGCTTAGTGAAGATTACCTAACTCTACATTTGCGGATTTACTTGAGTAAAACTAACGCTGAATGCCATGCAGTTAAAGTTAATACTATTGGTATGCTATACGGAACATAAATAAGCAGGAATACAAGTTCAGTTGTAAAGGGAAGAATGTAATGTAATGTGCTGCGCATTAAATTGCTACAATAACATCTATAGGGAATAGGTTTTGCAATAATGTGTTTTATGAAAAGGCCACTGCAGTTATTCGGGTAAACAGACATCATACTTAAGTTGCTATAAAATGTTTAGGTATAATCAGCTTTTCAATATTGTGCTCAGAAATTTAAATAGAGGAGCGTACGTAATAGGAGATTAAATACGGGCAAACAGAAATAAAATCCGAATTATGCCTTCACCAGGAATTGCTGACAATGAAATTATTACACGAGCTTAATTTATATAATGACAATTAAACCGTTAATTATGTTGTTAGTTAAATAATGCTAAGTGTCTATTCATGTATAGGTTGTTTAACAAGAAATAATCATTTTCAGGACTATAAGGTGGATTTATATCTCCGACAAAAATGGCGAGACGCTCGTTTAAAGCACAAGGACCTTCGTCAACCCCTTGATCTGAACGATCCTAATCTTGTAAAGGCGATTTGGAAACCTGAAGTGTATTTTCCCAACGCTAAAGACGCGGACTTCCAATTCGTCACTGTTCCTAATGTACTTATACGGATCAATCCTGACGGAGAAATTCTTTACATGTTGAGGTAACATAACTTCACTTTAAACAGGCTAGATAACTTATTTTATGCGCAGAATAAACTTTACTACCTACCTACTCTAAATTACTAGACATATCATACCTACCTTGAGAATTCGTAGTTTACAAATCCAAGTTGTGCCTTGGGAATTTGGTCACAGTACAGTAGTAAATAAAACTGCCTGCAGATCTTCTCAGTCACTGAGGCACAAAAGGATCAAAAGCAAAGAAAGAAAATATCGTGACTTGCGAATGCTAACAATTGCAATCAGCGTAACTATTTGCATATTTAATTCGTCCCATGTGGACTACTATAGTTATAATTTTACTGTCAATCTCGAATGTTCATACTCGTTAGTCACTATATTATAGTAGTCTTTACTAAATCTGCTAATTTAAGTATATATAGGATGCATTTGTTTGTATAGATTAGTACACTTCATCCGTACATTTGTTCTATAGTAAAAGTGTCAGTGTTATAATGGCGGATAAAGTTGTTGCATAACCATTGTTGCGTTATACTTTCCGCTTCGCGTGTCTGCTAATATAACAAATGAAAGATCAACGGGAAGCGAAAGTAATGAAACCAGTTCACTACTGTATGTATACATCATGAAATATAAATATAGTGCTGCAAATGTTGATGGAAGGCAGATGGAAGGATGCTATTGCGATTAAACAACAAAACCCAAAAAATACATGTATATATACAAGCTAGACGAAAATATATTCATGGAGGAGAGAGATCCATGCCTAAATATTATTATTTCAGATGTAGCATGCAAAATGTGAAGTATGAGGTTCAGTGCTTGTAAACAGATGTTACGAATGACAGTGAGTTTTGTGGTACGATGAAAGTTTCCAGTGGTATTACGGATTATTGGTGCTACTGAAAGACTTTTTTCCTAACCATGAAGGAATTGCAAACGGTCACATTTTCAGGACAGATATGTATTCCAATATGCACAATTGAGCTGCTTCCTATACGAAAAATCAATGTTGGATGCATGAGATCCAGCATTTTATTCGTGACTGAAATTTTTCATGTGCTATGGAGTAAAACACTTTATGAGTTATCTAACGGAGAAGATTACAGGATAAAGAAAACCTTGAATAGGGAATTCGATAACCAATACTTTATTCTTTGGACTTCAGCCATACATGCGTCTGTCGCCCACAAAATTCTTCTATTAAAATATAACAACTCTACAGATGCACAGCCTGCATTTTTTACTTTGCAAATAAAAGTCGAGTGATGTGTAGCATCTTTATATCGATCCAGAGTTCAAAATTTTATCAACTGAATAATGCTGTCCATTTTGCTTTTGACAGGTTAAAAGTGACATTCTCGTGTATGATGGACCTGTCAAAGTTTCCACTGGACCGACAGACTTGCACAATGGAAGTCGCCAGCTGTAAGTGATTTAATGAGTCCTGCTGTTTGGTGTCAGTAGCTATGTGATCACCCTTGCCAAAATTAACAAATCGCTTCACATTCAAACTTTCAGTCTGCTTTATTCAGTTTATTACCTATCTGCGTGTACTTTATCTTGCTCATTTCACAGTAACTATGTAGAAACTCGCAGAAACTACATTGTAAGCGTGACATAAGCAGTAAATATTATATACAAATATATAATATGTACTTTATGTACTACATGTACTACAACCGCTTTCTGTGAAAATATAGCTGTGCATGATTTTTGCTGTGCATTTGGAATGTAGAATTTTCCTGGCTTCAGTACCTACACAGAAATCATGTTCAGAGTGGTGTTAGTGCAGAAGTTATCCGGGGCGTTACTTTTTAGAGAGAATTGTGTAACACAATTCTAAACTAAACCACCAACTCTGCAATCCGTTTCCGATATTGTGGACATGGAGATAATTACACACTAACGACGTACGTGACTTATTGTGTCCGTCCGGTGTAGGTGAAATCTCTGTAGATTTGCAAAGCTTTTGTTCGTTCTGTACATTTCAAGCCCAGCAGACTTACTTATTGTTAGTTCATTCCACAGCCATAACTAATGTACTTTCACTGATTCAGATGATCCTTTTGTGGATTTTGTTAATCTCCCAATTTAAATTTCATTAACTGTCTATTTATTTTCCTCTCTATGCTGTCTCCTTAAATAAGGAAATACTAAGACCAAACACACTTAATGCTTATTTTAGATTTACGAGAGTTTATAGTTTTAATTAACCAAACAATGGATAAGAGCTTTCTAAGACATTAAGTAATGTAAAATAATTGAAGATTTATTATTTTGAAGTTTCTAAGACAGTGGAAGAACTTATTCTCCAATGGAAGCCCGACGATCCGGTCACAACCGGAAACTTGGGAATGTCGCAATTTGAACTAGTAGAAATTGTTGCTGATAAATGCCACAATTCGTTTCAAATAGGTGAGTTCACAAGTATTTTGAGAAGAAGCATCATTCTTCTTATATTTCATACAAAAACAAAAATGTGTTACGCATGAAATTCACTTTACTGAATGAATATAATGTTTTTATAACATGAAGGAAACTACAGTTGCTTAGTGGCCGAGTTCCACCTGTCCCGTTCCCTAGGATTTCACTTGGTTCAAAGTTACCTGCCTACCATATTGATGGTGGTCATCTCTTGGGTATCCTTCTGGATGGATGTCAACTCTGTCCCTGGACGTGTCACCTTGGGCGTCACAACCCTTCTCACAGTCTCCTCCAAAGCTACCAGTGAGTTTTCTTCTTGTCTAACTTTTCCTTCCTTCTACTTACAGCTTAATGCATGTATTGTCGACGACTCACTTAACTTAGGTAGTCCCAGTCTTGCTAACTTTGCTAAACAATATCATTTACGAATCCCGAGCCTTGGGCTGTGCACAAATACTTGCAGTACTTGCACCGTTGTACTACCTGACTTACATTGAAACCCTAGAAAACTCACCCACACTCACGTACACTAAAACTACTTTTCTACTTATTTCATATGGGACTCTTAAGTTTTCTTAATGAAACTTATGAGTTATGTGTATGAGTAAGCCTAAAAACTCTGATGATTTCCGTCGTCAATCCCAAGCTCAGCGAAACTGAATTCAACTTTCACATCCTATGTAGCAGGACTATGCACCATACTAAGAAAGTGCATTACATGTAATGTTGTTAAACATTTTCAAGCTGTACTACTACCAACTACAGCTTGACATTTGCCAACTAATAAAATTGTCTTATGTATTTCCTCTTTAACTTTGTTTTGTTCTAGTATTAGTGCCAAAACGAGATTTATCGCAGTCTGCCTTTTGACAGAACTGCTCGAAAAACAAAATGCACAGAAATAGCTATCAATGATATACGGGACCTATTTTATGTTTGAGTATATAGAGAAAAGTCTTGCTTTGGAATTTGACGTAGTTTCCTGATTGGATTTAGCTAGAATTTACTTCATTCGACTCAATGAATATCATTCTTAACCACACGCCTTACCAATGCGAACAATTGCTGTTCTTAGTCATTCTAGGCAATATCAATCTCCAAAACTATTGCTAATAATATTTTCTGCATGTTTAAAATTCATCCTGTATGTATTCATTCTGGATTTCTTTTCTTTCACTGCGTAGATATAAATAAATGTAAACGTAGGTACTTAAATCGAAACTTACTCTCTACCCCAAAATAACTTTCACCAACTTTCACCACAATGAAATGCGAACGTCGACACAAAATTTCTACCTGTATATTTTTGACTGCATAGTAAAAATGCAACTCAACTTGCTCTAAACTCAACTAATGTAATGTAATACAAGATATTTTTCTGAAATATTAGCGTCTACTGCCTATAATAGCTAGTTACTTTTATATTTATGAACGAAATAATATTTAGTATTAAATTTACTATTGTTTTCTAATACCTATGTACCTAGTACGAAGTATTATGATAAAATATATACAAAGAAAGTACTACTAAATCTAACATTCATTTGTTTTCGATTAAATGCAAATATTTTTCAAGCTTGATCTATTTAAAAGCCTGCCAATTAGGATGGATGGGGAAAATACTTAAGCATTCTTTTCCCCAATTGTCATTAAGTAGAGTTCTCTAATTACTAAGTATTACTAAATAATTAGTACTGCCTTAGATTTACTACTACTAGCCATCCTTTGAATCTTTTATATCTTTAAAATAACTCTTAAGTTTAATGAAAATAAAAACACAGTATCAACGTAGTTTCATTAGTGTTATATAAGCATAGTATAGTCTTCTTCTGAGTAGCACTTCATGGTGTAATAGTGTATTTTTCCGGGATTCATTAAGTGTTTAGACAAGAGGACAAGATAATATCTTATAGGATTTGAAGTGGGTAAGGAAACGAAGGTAAATACACTTTCGGTTTTATCTCAGAACCCTGTTATTCTACTCTTTTTTCGCCTGGAGTTTTTACTCTGGACTCTGGATAACTTGTAGTCGTACTACGAACCGAATAGAATGTGACGTTGATAATTCTATTCAATGTATGTAGGCAAAAAGTAAGCATTTAGCTATAGTTTACGATTTTTATTCATTTTAAAGTTAATCTGTAATCATATCTGGAATGAAAATTATGTGGCTGAAAGGACAAAATTATTAGCAGTACTTAGCACACTTTTAATTGTCATACTTACTAGTGATACTGAAAGAAGGAAGACAGTATACAAAGAACATACATTAAATTGCATTGCAAGAAAGTAATTTTAAATTAGGTTCGAAAATAAAGTGTTCATTTCACTACTAACAAAACCAACATGGATTTTGTGTATTTACTTATTCCATGTTCCGTAGAAAGTCATATCTTATTCATAACTGATTTTCACTTGTATATGTATTTCCAGTTTTCCAATATCTACACGATATACTAAATTTGTTGGCTTCTGTTCTCTTAACAAATATCAGGTGTATAATTTCCCCCTCGTAGTTAGTCCTCGAGAGCTTTTCAACATTAAAATACTAGTGTACTGTATTGCTAAAAGAGTTTTCACCGTTTTCATTAGATTATGTCGCCTAAAAGGGACCGTGGACATTTCCATTAACTGGGTGCAATAACCCGTTAATAGGAACATTGCATTGCAGCCACCGTGAAATTTAAAAAATATTCAGATTTAACTATGGTCATAAATAAAGTAGACCAGCCTTTGCAGCTGCACATTTATTGCTACAGAATTCTGCATGTTACATGTTGATGTATTGTACTTGCTAGCAAGCACATGTAAAACCGTGAAAGCGTTGCTGAGTAGTTATTTAAGTGTAAAATTTTTTCGAAGAATTTTGATACTAAATTTTACTTGAAGTAGAAAATGTGACATTACATAATACGTTTTCATGTGTAAAAGTTCGATCGAAATGTCTTCATAACCAATTTCCCCAGTAATGTAAAAATATTGTATAGTAAAGAGTTTTGCCTGCAGATAGAATTTGCCACTTAGCACATGCAGAGCGTATGTTGCTAAAAAGAGATCCATATGGATTCTATAAAATAAGTAGGTATGAAGTGTAAAATCCTCTTATATCAATAACAAATAAAAGTACACTAGTAGTAAGCAGCTATGAATAAACTTCATTTCCCAAGGCACACCATTCGGCAGAAACCTGGTACCTAGTACAGACTTTAGCATTGAGACCATTTCAAGTCTTGAGTTGTATTTGTATAGTGTTAGTTGCTAGGTAGGAGTATTTGAAGAATAACGACAATTACTATTCGCTTGAGATTCGATTTTAGGTTGAAATTGCAGAAAATCCCATCAGAGTATAGCTGATGTATGAGAAGTGGAAAGCGTAACATAACTCTAGATTGAAAATCAAAACATTTGAGCAGCTATTGTACAAGATAGAAAATAATGATGGTGGCATGGCATGCACTATCACTAGGAGCACATCAAAGTTCCGAATAATTCTCCCGGTTAACCTGACAAGGCAAGGGAATGGAAACCGAATCCCTGAAATGATCTTCCATTACTATAATATTACATTGCTACCGTATATAGTACGTAACGTATATACTACACTACTTTTGCATACCTCGAGTACCTCCTCCTACAACCTATGTAAAGTAAAAGTGCACTGTGGTACACTACATTGAACATTGGACACACTAGCGACTGACTTTTCTTTCCTTCAGTAGTTGTGGGAAAATAAAGTTTAGGTTGTGTGCAATGTGTGTGCCTGCCACGGCTTTAGTAGGGAAGTAGTTTGTATTATTGCTGTTATATGTGTGTATGTGGAATATGTAATGTGCTCGCTATGTCAAAAGAATTGAAGTAGAGCTGAGTTA
Source organism: Pogonognathellus flavescens (assembly GCA_019776165.1). Taxonomy (NCBI): domain Eukaryota; kingdom Metazoa; phylum Arthropoda; class Collembola; order Entomobryomorpha; family Tomoceridae; genus Pogonognathellus; species Pogonognathellus flavescens. The sequence goes on from JABASD010002491.1 coordinate 16,771, forward strand.
AGGCAAGTCAAGTTAGTGAGCACTTGAGCTACTCGAAATACCATTATCATGTGGTTATCTGATAGCAAACCATAACCTCAGGAAGTATACAGTATCATTGTTATGGCATTGCACTGTTATGGTATGGCAATTCTCTAGAGATAGACTTTAATTTCAAAAAGAACTTGCATACTTCTGCTTGTACAACACACACACACACACACAGCTTGTATGATCAGAGAGGGTTTTAACTGTCAAGTACATAATGCAAACTGTTAACTCTGCCGTTGTGATGGAGAATAAAAGACTTGTGTAATGTCAGGTTACTTCTACATGCATTACTGCAAGTGTTATGCTATGCTCCCTTTATGCTTCTCTCTATATGGCTAAGTATTTAGGTTAAGCTCTTTTTGCAACTATTTTATGTGCTTATGTTTAGTCGAGACGTACATAATAATATTATGCTTTGCTCGTTTTCACCAAAGGGTTTACGCACATAAGATATTATGTGTGTGCCTACCTTGGTATGTTATGTTCTGTGTTTGTTTGTAAAACTTTGGATCACCAAACTGAACGGATCACTGACTTGATTCGGTAGAGCAACCAAAAACAAAATAAATTGGATTTCTCGTCGTGGCGATCGTAGTTTACTGCCAGGTTTACTTCACTCGGGCTGCTATATCATTTTTAAAGCAAATATTTTATTATCTCTTTGACAGATATTCAAGAAAACCTTCCACAAGCAAGCTATGTTAAAGCCATTGATGTCTGGATGGGAACATGCACTGGTTAGCTTTACAATATCTCTGTGTACTTAATGTGTAGTAATAGTACTGTGGCTACCTTTTATTTTTATTGTTAGTTAGTCTGTTTCAATATAGGTATATAACATCTCTGACTTCAATCATAGGATTATTTTTTCGTTGTTATTCAATACACAAACACAATAAAGTTTGAATAATTTATTGTTAACATGCTTCCTTTTCTATTTCCTGCAACAACACTATTGTTTGTACAATGTTTCTGTCGGGTTAATTTAATATTAGCATTTTAATATTTTCATTCTAGATAATCTCCTATGTACTTATCTGAAGTGCCCGAAATTCATTGCACAGGCCATTTTATGAATAGTACGCAGAATGACATTCTTGTTGTATGTAACACATTTTATTATTGTACAGGATTCGTCTTTCTGGCTCTTCTGGAGTTCACCGTGGTTAACTATTTGTGGAGAAAAGAATGCTGTCGTAACTTTCGCCGAGCAAGAACATATAGCCCCGATGCTGCCCTAAGGGAAAATGATGGTCGAGGATCTGCGTGTAACACATTAGTCAAAGTAATTCAAAATTTAACTACTTATTACACCACAACATCGGGTTTATGACACCTTAAAACTGATCGTTTATACCTACATATTCACTTCTGCTGTTGTATTATTTACTTTCTATCTATATCTTTGTAAAATTTTACAGAACTACAGTTGGTTTGTAAAATGTTCCTTTGGTGCGGGTGAATTATTGCAACTTTGTGGCCTTTGATGTGCACTACATCAGAGTATATACCTAGTTAAGCCTATAATATTTTAAAGCTGCAAAGCACTAAAGGTCATCTTTGTAGGATTTTTATTTGACATCAACCAGACGACTCTGGTTAAATAGAAGATTAGCAAGACAGAATGTTTTACATAAACCAATAAATCCAAGCACGTAGACAGAACTTCAGTCGTAGTATATAACAACCAGGCTATGACGTAGGTGTATAGGTACATGTATTGGAAAGAAAAGTCATGAAATACAAAATATGCATTGTGTAGCATAGTTTTTGATGTTTGCATACATTTGATACTTCTGTACTACTGATGTTTAAGAGCCTATTCAAATGATGTGTATAGAAGTCTATGTACATGTCTCACATACATTATGAGAGCACGATTCTCCTATAACAGTCAAAACCTAATGTACTGTCATATCTACCGCTACACAAACATTTTTCTTTACATTAAACTCCATTTTAATGCAAGTAAATTCTAGTCAAAACTCAATATGTGTGCAATACTGTGTAAAGTGTACACTTAGAAACAGGTACCTTGTCATGGATATCTACGCAGACAATTCATATCAATTTGTTCCATACTAAAACGGGTGTTTACCTATCGGATCAATAGCCCGATCAACGTAAGTAAAATTAAACTGCCATGGTGGTTGCACTTTGAAGCTAAATTTCCATCTCCCAATTTACAACGAATCATTAGTGCTATAAAAGAGATAATTTGAACACACACCTAATACCTACCTATTTCCTATGACTGTTTGGGAATTTTTTTACAAGAACAGCAAAAAGACGTCGAGTTCAAATGAGTTTAGGAAAATCATTCCAAAAAATCATATCCTTGTTAAGTCCATTGAAACGTATAAGAAAAACCAATACAGAGTAAAAAATTAAATCGAATAAAACTGAAAGCGATTCCCTTCTGCAGGATGTTTTCGTACCTTCAGTACGGATTTTGATTTGATGTGTGCTGTTCACAGTATGTTTCACATAGAATAAAAAACCAAGCAAATTCATGTATTTATTGCAGGGCAATACTGAACTGGCACTACAATGCCCGCTCGGTCGAGCAAAATATAAGGGAAAGCTCATGTCCACGCAGTCAATCAAACAGACGCCTTGTTCATGGCAGATGCAGGAAGCAGAAAAACATCACAGAACACATAGCGCGTTAAAAGTTCACTTGCTGCTGCAAGTGTAAAAGCCTAGAGGTCCAATATTATGTATATAGTGAACTGCCTATTGTAAATAGAACAGGAATACCCGGAATACGTATTTAGGTGCGGGATCGGAGATATTGGATTATTTGGATTCACGCATTTGGTTAACTGACGTTACATTACAATAAGTTACTATCCTTATCATTGTGGACAAAATAACCTTTAGCAACACTTGTGTACTCTGCAATTCATTTGTATTGGAAACTAACGCATACGTACAGACCAGCAGACTTTTTACTCCGCAGCTGTCGTAGTAGTCACTGTTTGGCCTTATTTTATTGCTGTAGAAATCTGCAATACAGATAGCCACAGATTGTACGTGTGTGTGTGTACTCTGGCATGAAGTGAGACTCGAGTGCTTAACAGCAGTGGTTACACAAAATGGGAAAAGAAAGCCAGATTCCAACAGGAGATTGAGTTGAGTTATATATATAGTCGTTGGCGCTGCTGGGGGAGTAAGTAGGACGGTATTTGTAACTGCTACATCTGAACCGACTGAACTAACAATAAGAACAATAAAAGTCGATTCGTTGTTTCAGTCGGTGTATAGTGAAAGAGGAATGTGGGAGCTGGGAAGTCTATTCTGACAAGTCGACGCATCGTCCAAGAAAAAACTATGACTTTGATTTTGATTGATCATGGCCTGTCTGCGGTTAAACGTAAACAACTTTGTCTTTGTTATGCTAACTAAATGAAATGTCTCTGAGAACATCAAAGAAATCTCTTAGTCAATTCAATGTACATAATGTACTTCATTCTCTTCACTATAGCCAACGGAGCCAACTTGCTTGCGCATATCTGCGCTGTTGAATGCCTGAAATGTTCTAGTGTTATATCAAGTATATCAGTTGATCTGTATTTCCGAAAGACGTAACATGTGCAAAGATTATACATTGAAATGCCCAACCTCGTTATACATATCAAATCCAGTATTAAATCACTAAAATCACTCATAGTCATGGCAAAACGTATATACTCTAGTATGCACTTAGGCACATATCTGAATTTTTATAGCATTTTAGTTTTATTTGCTTTTTGAAAGATAATTTAGTATCTGTATGGTGAGTTGGTGACTGCAATGTTCGAGGAATGATGAATGATTTTGAATTTGTGTGAATTATAGGTGAAGGAAAAAGACGACGGCACAGTTTCCAATCATCTAGAAACGAGATTTGTCCACGGTTCGAGTACCCATCATCATCTTAGCGGCGGTCTTGACCACCCGGTGATTCCTGTTGAGGGCATCAACATCATGGAGCCTCTTAGTCGCAAATCCTCAACTAGCTTTCAAGCTCAGGCAAGAAATATTGACGAGACGTGCAGATACGCTTTTCCTCTCGCTTTTGCCGTCTTCAATTTCATCTACTGGCCGTATTACCTATTAACGTGAGACAAAAAGAAAAATTCGAAGGAGAGAGAAAAGAACCAAAGTATCACTCAAAAATCCAACCACACTGCATGAACTTTACGACAAAGCATTCTACACGACATGTCCGGATGCTCTGAAAACTCTTTTGGTGTATTACTTGTTTTACTACGGCTTCTTTTACAATCACCAATTATGGGTACCTACCTTACCTACCAACCTATACCGATATGTACAGACTGCAGACACGAAAATACATACATAGCAGATGTGGATATAATATTATGAGTCCTTCCTTCCCCAATGACCGTCTCAATAATTTACTTACACACAATGTACATTTACAGAGAAATAACTCAGTTATACCTAACCTGCCCATACATTTTAAGCAGACGAAGACTACTTGTGCTTGACTGTGAAAGTTGTTATGCCCCAAATTGTGCCAGACTAGTTTTTTCATTCGACAAACAGTTTATAGGAGTACGCACATCGTCGAATCGTCTTAAGTAAAATCTCACTCTGGAGAACTACTCTGAAATTGGTTCCCCACAGACAGAGCGAGCTAAACTAATAAAGTGACATCAGCACAACCGAGTACTTCTGTGTATACTCAGACTCAGCAAATGTACGTAAGGAGGAACAATACCCAGAATTCTACTACTTGAACAAGTGCCCTAGTAGTATTTCCAATTTCGACTTTATTGCAATGTAGCCCAAGACAAAGGAGGCAACAGGAACTTGAAATGGCTGGACCAGAACAAACCAAACTAAAACAAGCAATGCTAACGCTTATTTTATTTTCGACTGAGTCTCAAGAGATCCTGGTGTGAAGCTTATTGTTAGTTTGCTTTGTGCAATTGGATTACATTTACACACAGTTGTTGATCGCATCCAGACATTCGTACACAAGTAGACAGAACTACTACATTTTTCAGTGGTTCTCACTCGTAGAATGAGGAAAAGCAAAGAAAAACAAGTCAATGATGTGTTTGCACTTTGCACTACTTATATGATATGCAATCCACAAATAAATACTCTTTTAATTCTAAGCATTAACTTATCAATCCACAACATGTACGAATCGATATGACCGTGGTGAACTCTGATTGAGTGCTATTTGGTAGAAATTTGGATATTGTGATATTTTAACTCGACTTATCTAAAATTTATTAATGTAGGTATAAAATACCTGGTATCTAGTATCATAGGTACATTAATTACGTCAAATGTCAAATATTCATCACTACAGTCTTTAAATGATGTAGAAGTGTTCCTTTAGGTTGTCAGTGAAAAAATTCCATCATGTCACGCAGTGGTTGAATATTTCTGTAAATCGTCTCGACCTAGTATAATTGTGGATGCATGTTCTAAATATTATTTAATATCCATTAATCATGTCTATTGCCCTGTAATCATGTAACCTTTTTGTAGAGATCTGCCCATTAACATTACTACATTGTTATTAAATTTATACAAATAACTCACGTTATGAATATACTTATATAATATCTGCGGTTCAAAGTGAGTAGCAAAAAGTGCGTCAAAAATTCTGTGCAAACACAATTCTCAATGCACTTACTGCTACAGCAATTTCTGTTAAACTATATATGCTTTAATCATGATTGAATTAAATAATTACCTTACTTAATATTTTGATTTACGTAAGATCTATAGTGGAGGATCACAAGTCAAAACTAAAGAAACAAATGATATAGGCACACCTACTAGCATCTACGTATAGAATTACTAAGTTTTGTATGAAAAGTTGGGAAATGTGGAGTAGTAGCCCAAGTACAATCCTTTCACTGTCCTTGCGGGATATATTGCCTTGTTGTACGCGTCGTAACATAACTCATTAACATAATACACACAACGGTTCTGCTTTCACGATATTTTACACCTTATCTGTAAGCGTAAACAAGGTCTATGTTGTAAAAAGTGATGTTATTAACACAGGCTGTAAAGACATTGTTACAGACAGAATAATCTGAACACACATCGCTATTGTATTTGCGGTCTACATTTTGGAAACCTTGGAAAAGTATACCACGGGCAGTAAAATGAGGAGAGTTTTGTTTTAAGTACTACAATGTGGCCAGTTTTTGTGAGGGTTGTATTACCATTGCCGGTGTTATTAAATATCAAATGGTTTTCTCTTTCTCCGGATTCTGGAGAAAGTCTTCCTTCCTTTCCGGAGCACAATGTAATATGGAGAGTGATATATACCTATCTATACTCATCTACACTTATTAAAAGAGCACGATGGAAACTAACGCATACTATTATGTCATAAATATTATCCAAGTTCCTATTTGAAATCCTAATTTTACTGCCTATAAATTGAGAACGTGGATAACATGGCGAAACTATCTTAAGTGCATCAGGATCTACTTGAATTCAGTTGGTTTTCTGTGAGCGAGTTCGTTCGTACATAACTAACTATGGACGTTATAATTAGTGCCGGATTCAACATGGAAAAATGTTGAAACGTTGTTTGCTTCCCAGAAGTCGCTTCACACAAAAAGTCCTTGTCTTTTTGGTTGTACTTTTCTCTCACAGTTTTATTTAATGTGAAGTCCATGAGTGAAAGCGAGAGTTAGTTAAGTGAAAACAACGGTAAAATAAAATCACCTCTGCAAATGCACGTACTAACCACAAGTAGGTATATCCTTATAAAGGAAAATCGGATGTTATATATGTTCCGGTTGTAATGTTAGCAGGTAAAATAAATATGAAACGTCTTTTCATGATAAAAGCAGCATTTATCAGGAATATGAAAGAGTTCGTAAGTAACAGGAGGATAAAAGTAACACGTAAAATAAGTCTACTATATATCCTTCTATCCCTACACAATACATATAACACTAGTATAACTATTTGTGTATGCAAGAAACGAAATCGTAGCACATTGTATGATTATATTAGGATCTATATATTTTTATGTATCCTACATTATGTAAAGGATGAAATGGAGCAGATAATGATAACGGTTGTTTTCACATGAGTGAATGTGAGGGTTATGTGATTCTTATTTTGAAGTTCACTTCACTCAACACTTGTGAAGTCACCTGTTACCTATAATACTCGATCTTCCTGAGCAGAGGTACTTCGTAAAGTAGTGTTGTGCATTTGTGGGCTGAACTTTCCTCAAGTTTCAACCATTTGTAATTTGTGTATTTATAAAGTACATTTAATCATCATAATATTGCAATATAATACTATAATAGATAATGTGAGACTATATATAAATATTACTATATATACACTGTGAGCGACCATGATTGTCAAAGTATATAGAGTGTAATTGTGCTTGTTTTGAGAAGTAATGGCATATATATAACATGAAACAAAGCCGATTTATATAAGGCTATTGTAAAATTGCCTGTGAAATGTGATTTAATTGTATTACCACAGAGCACATCATCAGTATGTATCATTATGTAAGTGTGTACATGTCTTACGCAAAGTTGCTTCTATATAATCATGCTATAAGGAATGAGTTAATAGATTGAACTATTGTATATACATATAGTTACTTATGTCTACTATAAACTTACTTATATCAAAACTAAACACAATAATAGTTTCGGTGTCACACGGGGATATAATTAGATACAACTGTGTTGCTCTTTATAGAGAACTCAGATTAAAGTTTCGATGTACTTTGTTATTGTTATTGTATCTTTAATGACTATGAGTTTTGTAGGGAAAGCATTACTAATAAGTACTAAAACTATAACTAACACTCGTGATTCGTGATTGTTATAAGAAATGTAAGTATATATTACTTGTACTAATATAAGCAGAGAGTTGTATAAGTAGATAGTTTAATAATCGCTTTGAATGTCAGAATTTATTGGAATTTGTAAGTTGAGAGAATGTTATTCACTGTGTAAACAGTAGTAAGCTAATGCTACTGTAATCATCTATCGAAATCGTTAACAGACTTAAAAATAGAATTGTGAATGGTCATTGAACTGTTTGTTCCTTGCGAAGGTGCGGATTATTTTTCACATCTTCAGAAAAAATTATGCAGAAACCCTATGAATTGTATTCCTAAAAAATTGCATATAGTACTAGTTTGTATTTTACATTATAGTTTATATAGTTTATACAGTTCTGACAGTTGTCCTTTCCTAGTCTCATTTCAGTTGTACAAAAATCCGCTTTGTGAATTAGTAGTCCCTTGAGAGCATAAAATAACAAACTAACGAGTGTAATGATAATTAATACTTATTATGGTTGGGGCCTATTGATACATGTTGTTCAATTAATTAATTCATCTTCTATGTATAGAGGTCTATTTGATATAAATATGGGTACAAGCGTCAGATTCTCTACACAATTGTATAATTATGATAAAAAACTGTTATGTATACATAAATTTTACTAATAAATCGGTTTATTTGGATTCAAGTCAAAGGAAATGTGGTACCTATATAATTGCAACACCCAAAAGATCGCAAGTGTGGAAATAATGGAAAGATGATACTGTGGATAACTTTGTAATTTATTTTTATGAAATTCGGAATCAAATCTGTTTTAGTAAAACTATGTGAGACTAGGTATATAAATCATCTGCGAGTCAATGGATTAACTTCCTGCAGTGTGACATGTTTTTGGTGAGGAGAATTAATGTGCTTGAAATATAGTCTGTGAAGTATGGGTTGTATTAACAAGATAGTATGTAGTAGGTAGGTAATATTTTATATCTAAATGAAATGAGAGAAGCTCCAGATGAGACGCTGTTGTATGGTTGGGAAAATCGATGAAACTTTCCATGCATAAGTGTAAGCTAATAATGCAAAGCGTGTTATGAAGATATGCATGAAGTATAACCATGCAAGGATTCATTTCAGCAGCTCTAAACTCACGGAAAAGTGAATAAAGTTTAATTTAACTCATTTCCAATCTTTGTAATGCATCAGACTAATTAGTCTAACCTAATTTTCCAAGCGATAATTCCACGGATCAGTTGAAATGAGCGAACGTGTAGAAGTCGTTAGAACGTGAACAGTCTATGTCACTTTATAACTTTTTCTGGTATACAATGAATGAAGATTATATAACACGTTTTCCATGATTACCACCAAGATTGTTGGCACCTTATAACAGGATTAGTATTATTGAACGGGAAACCAGCATTTGGATATGTTAATCCTTTCATAATCATATACCAATGTAATTGCCGTGGTTTTAAAGGCCTGATCAAAAGACGAAATTATCTTCATCGGATATTCCAGTCTACAAGCAAAGGGTAATTGGTAATCTGCATAACCAGTTATCTGTATGGATTATTGTTATACTCATTGGCAAAATTTCTATTCAGAATGAGTATTTCTCGAATTAGTTGTAGTCTGTGTTGGCCGTGAAATATTTCAATGAAATATATTAGGGTGAAAAATTTGCAACTTTTCCAATTTTTCCAACTCAATTTTCGTTGAAAAATGAAAAA
>JABASD010002492.1:0-26328 GCA_019776165.1 Pogonognathellus flavescens
ATTATCATATCATATTTACATTATACATCACAAGTTAATTTAGCGAAGATCCAAAAGTCACATGCTACGATATAAGTATACCACACAAGTCTTTTATTTGATTAAATTATGTTGTTTGGACATACAGAATTTATTGGAACCTTTTGAATATTACATAAGCATCATTATGGACAGTGGCAGTGTAGCTACAAGTAAAAACAGAGCAGAGCCAACTGCTGAAGTTGTGTACCAATTTCGTCGTGCAAGTATGGCCGCTGCCGCTGGAAACAGACGCTATTCAATAGCACCCTTACTCGAACCAGGGGATATCCCAGAAGTACTGGCTCATGCAAAACCAAAAGCCTTGTCTGAAAAAGCTGTCATAACACACGAAGAGGAACAAATATTAGAAAAGGCTGGCAGTCCTCCTTTATTACCCCGTAAATAGTCAAATCAGACTTTAAATTTTACTCCCATTCACATTAACCGCAAGATCAACGTTACTTTACACTCAAAATATAATATTTTTCGTATCAACAAAAAATTAAATATTATTAGAACTTTAAATAATGTAAGATTTTTTATTTATTTAGTTGATCCAATTGAAGGTGTCACTTTAGGACTCGAGCTATTAATCAGTGCATCTCACCTTTATGTGAGAGAGCACACGGAAACAGAAGAAGGCAAGAGATTTATTAATTCTGTAGTTTTTTTTTACAAAAATCACATTTTATTTTCTTGTGTGTATAGCATTTTTTATAATTACAAACGCATAATGTAATATTCTTTTTCAAGAATATGAAAATTACTATTTCAAGGGCGTATTTAGGTTTTACAAAGCGGGAGACTCTCGTGGGTAGGGATTTGAGAGTGTCTCGAAGGCAATGAAATTTTTTTATCAAAACCCTTTTTCCCGAATCTTAGGAGGGGGGCTCAAGCTGTTTGACCCTACTTGTGTAGATACACCCTTGTTCAGATTATTTGAAACAGTAACGATTTATAATTTTAAATATTGTTACACCAACAGCTCTTTTCGGTGTTGAGTCCATCAATCGTTACGATATTATGGATGAATCGTTCAATAGAATGTACTACGGTTGGGAGACGGATACTGAAGGTTGTGGAAGTTCTCGGGGGTTTAGTATCAGAGTTGTAGATTTTTCTGGAAGACCCGTTTTAGTTATACATCGTCATTACAGCGGGTGCAGTTGTCTCATGCAAACTTTTAATTGCTGCGGCACTTATGGAACTGTAAGTTAATCTTCAACTTGCTTTTTCTTGTTTTTTATGTAATTTTGCATCAACTACTAATTTAATGCTTTCAAAAATGAAAGTTAAGTTAATTTTTTAAATTGTTTAAACAGGAAACTTGTTTTTTACTTTTTGACTAAAATTCTTTCGAATAATCATTTTTAGAACGTGTCGGTTACAATCCCTGATGGAAATCGTCTGGGAAAGATAAAACAAAAGTACAAAGGATGCACTCCGACTTTTAGTATTAAAGATGAGTATGGAGACGACCTATTCTTAGTACGAGGACCATCTGGTGCAGATTGTTGTTGGGGGTGTAACATTTGTGTTGGAGAAGTTACTTTTCGGGTGTATCTTGAAGAAGATACTCAAGAAGAAGTTGCTATCATAACTAAGACATGGGCAACGCATTTTGTTGGCAGTGCGGAGACAAACTCTAATTTATTTGGTGTACAGTTTCTAAAAGAATTGATGCCTGTCAATCACAAAGCTGTTTTACTAGGAACAGTCTTTACCATCGTAAGAAACTATTTTCATTGTATATTTCATTAAAATCATAGTCGAAAATCTAGGTTTTAAAATTCACTGGAAACAATACGCTTTCCACTAAAATGAGTTTATATTTACAGGACTCTATGTATTTCAATCACGATGTATCCAAAAGTCTGGTTATGCCTCCAGGAGAAGAAATTAAATCAATGCATTTACCACATCATCATCATAAACACCAAACAAAACAGAAGTGAATTATTTCTGTATGTAATCGTGCTGTCATATTAAAATAAAAATCGTTTCTGCTTGAAGGGGAATTTATAAAGCTTGTATTTATTTCAGAAGGCAAATTTTTAAGTTTTTACAAGTATAATATAATATTATTATTACCTAATGTCAAATCAAATCCGATTTTGTGAATAAATTTAGTTTATTTTTGTATTAGCAGCAACATTGACATATACCACAGCAAGAGTCTTTGTCATAATCAAGAAAATCCTGAAAAAATAACAGTCGCATATTTTTCCTTTTAATAAAAACGTTTTATATCGTACAATAAAGAATTACTAAGGTTGAAAAAAGAATCCTTATATTTCTAGGATTTTTTAGCTTAGAGAGATATTTATAATGCATTTTTAGTCTTAAAGTTTCATACACTTACAATTAAAAACATGGCTCCGATGACAGCAGCTTTAGTGCGTACATCAAGATTTGGTGGAAACGTAGCCCCAATTGTTAACATTGATGCCAGGTCATTGGGGATTCCTCTGGGCACAAATTGTGCATTATTGTCTCCCCATTGGTCACTAATTTCTCCTATTTTGATTGGAGTTATTGAATTTTTAACGAGAGACAACATGCGATATCTTCCACCACAACAGTGAGACACTCTGCAACAACACATGAAACGACACCGAGGGCCTGACAGTCTTATAGTTGGATTTCCTACGGCATCGTACACAACGTACATTGGAGTACAACAGCAACCCCGTCCATGATTGCCTTTAAAACACCTTTGAATCACTTCTCCAGCTTTTGAACCATCTGCTAAAGTAATTATGATTTTCTGTAAACAATTCATAAAATATATACGCATCACAGTTTTGTCATTTCATTAAAATACAAATAGTTCGGGGAATTTAATTTCTCAGTTCATAAAGGCTACAAAATGCTTCTGAGGGGTCAGGCGGGCCACAGAGTGCGGTTTATATATATATTTCAGTAAATGAGATCTTGAAACAATTAAGTAGCTTGAGTCAACGAAATTAAATTCATTTTCACTTTTAATAAAATGATTAAGAAAGAGCAACAAAATAAAATGTAAAATTTTTACATGTCCGCATAAATCCCCGCAACATTTTGCCCCGCAGCAACATTTGCAAGTACATGGCCGGTTTATGAGAATAATTTGCTCCCCTGATGAATCTGATAATTGGTACTTAAAGGTTCGATCGGTACGACAAATGCAAAGTTTACAGCACCCTGCTTTCTCAGTAGCCGTGAATAATGGCTGCTTGCTAGAGTTTAAAATGACATATTTGGACCCAGTATCGAATCCGCTCCATGCTGCAATAAAAATTACATGATTTTTTCTAACGGCGAATTTACGGTAGAAAGTGTACAAATTATATTTTCTGACAATTATTTTTAATTATTATAAACCTAAATGAATACTATATAACATAGAGTAGGATAAAGTTGAATAAATATTATGAATTAAAATATTACACTCATTTTCTTCACAACTGTCCTGAATGAAAATGCTGTCGACATCTTCCAACATTTTTAGTGATGCTGGCGGAGCTGCAATAAAAAATTAATAGAATAAAAAATGATGTTGTTATTTTGTAAGCAGTGGAGTATCTAAGATTCAAATATGGGGTGGCACTAGCGATTTGACGACACAATGTCATAAAAACGGCTTATTAATTTGTCCTCGGTCGCCCAATAACCCTTTTTCTGAAAAAAGGGGGAATATGTGCCCTTCCTAATATCTAAGTGTAGATACGCCCTTGGACAGTGTGTATAAATCGCAATAAATAATATTTGATTTCACCAACAAGAACATCGAATAAATTCTATAGTTATTGTTTATGGCTTAAATACGTATGTATAATTGTATGTATGGTGAAAGTTAAATTATATATCTTTATAGATTATATGGAAAAAAGAGAAAAGGTGAAACATGTATCGGATAGTTTTCGATCTCATCTGAATTTCCTTATACGTATTATGTACATCAACACCACAATTTTATATAATTCCAAGAGTAGACACAAAATTAAATTTTCTAACCTACAATTATTTTTGAGCAACTTATTAACTTACGTGGTAAAAGTTTTAAATTAGCTCTTGCTGCTTTCGCCCTTTGACACGCTGTAAGTTTAGGAGGTTTTTTCTTTTTTGGCGGTTTAGCCTTTTGTTGTACCGGAGGAACAGGTTTTGGTTGAACCGGAGGTTTGGGCTTTTGCTGTACCGGAGGAGCAGGTTTAGGCTGAACCGGGGGTTTGGGCTTTTGCTGTACCGGCGGAGCAGGTTTTGGCTGAACCGGGGGGTTAGGCTTTTGCTGAATCGGTGGATTAGGGTTTTGCTGGTTAGGTGGTTGAGCATTCTTGGAGGGTGCCTTTCTTAGAGGTAGATCTCTAGGATCGTCAGCAGAAGTACGAGGTTTCAAATTTGGATTTTCTAAATATGCAAAGCAGAAAAGGTAGAAATAAGAAATAACTGCATAAGAATGAATTTATTAATTTATGTTATTGTAAGATATCGTGTGTAAATTAAATGAAAATTATCTCATTGTTTTTTAAAAATTCTACTGTAGGTAACTCAAGGAAAACTCTTTTGAAGTCAGTAAATAAATCCTTCTCCGTTCGTACTAACTTTTGCTAGATTTGTTGCCCATAATTTCAACTCAATGCATTGTAAACATCCAGAATGATGAATTTGACTGTCAGCAATTTAGTAATGAATTAATTTAAATTCAACTTTTTTCTACAAAAATGCTAAAACTACCATAATGTTTAAATCAGTTCAACTTTTAGAATAGGTTATTGAAGACCATCTGTATGTAAAAGTTACCTAGGTAAAAGATAGGAAGGATGAACAAATGATGAAAGGTACATAACGCATAGAAATTCTAGTTCTAACTTCCTTCTTTTATTTTACAAAATAATTATTACTTTCGTAAAGGAAAAATGTCAATTATATTGACCATTACATTACAAAATCCAAGTGATTCTCTACATAGGACAATTATGCGCCCATCTGGGGAAAGGAGTAACATCTTTTATGTTTCCGCATCCTGTAAGCATCTGTAAGAGTCTGTCAAATCCCAGTCCAAAACCTCCGGATGGCACAGAACCGAATCGTCGCAAATCTAAATACCACTCCAAAGAGTTGGTCACGTCTTCTGAACCCAGAGCTTGGATTCGACTTTCCAGGGCTGAGAGATTATTTTCCCTGAGACTTCCTCCACAGAGTTCTCCAACATTAGGAACCAGTAAATCTACTGCTGACACCTTCATATGTATAATATTTAATTTAGAAACTTTTTTAACATCAGAACACTCTCTACACATCTATTAATTAAATTAATTTTGAAAACGAAAACGAACTTTGGTATTATCATCGGGACATGGACGCATGTAAAAAGGCTTCATTTTTGCTGGCCAGTCAATTACAAAAACAGGCGTATCGTTATTTATTTTTCCGACTAGAAGTAATTCTTGCTCCCTATTTAAGCCTCGTCCTTCAGGAACTGGCGATCCAAAGTTTTCCAACAGCGATCGCGCTTCATCAAATGTCATAACGGTGAAAGGTTTCCGCATAAGTCTTTCTAAAGTTTTCTGTCAAAAAATCAATGTGAATTAGTTAGATAAGATGAGTTAATCTAGAACGTAAAAATATGCACAATATTCGCTGCATAGCAAAAAGGTTTAATCATACTTGTATTTTATATGCATTAACCCTTGCTATTCCACGAAAAATATTCAAAAGGAGAAAGCATTTACCCGAATGTTTACTTCTTCTCTCATATAAAATTGCCAATCGTCAAAATGATCGGTTAGAATTCTACTAGTAACAAATTGAACTAATTTTTCCATAACTTGCAAAATATCTGAAATATCATGTGCAAACGCCAATTCCGCTTCCACCATGTAGAACTCCGAAAGATGTCTAGTCGAAATTTGGTTTTCTGCTCGAAAAACCGGTGAAAATGTCCAAACTTTCTCCAATCCACTAAAATGAGGAAATCAAAATGTAAAGAAATAGTTTTTGTACATTTGCTTTGGTTTTTTTCCTTGTCCAAAATGTTTTTCGATATTAATACCTTGCAGCCGCTTCAAGATGAAGTTGACTAGAAACTGTTAAAAATGTTTTTCCATCAAAAAATGAATCTTCAACATTAAAAGCCTTTTTTGGTTTCTCATCTGGAGTTTCCACATTGTCCTCATTAACCCGTGGCTGTTTACTCATTTGTAATAATAAATCTTGATTGTCCGGGCGAACGGTAAAAACTTCTCCAGCACCTTCACAATCGTTTGATGTTAAAATAGGCGTATGAATTTGAATAAAATCATTCTCTGCGAAGTAGTCGTGTACAGCTCTAGTAGCAGCACTTCTTAGGCGAAGTAATGAAGAAAATCTACAGAAAAAATATAGAAATGCTTTAGTCCAATCCTTAAAAGCTTTATAAAGAAAAATGTATCTTCATTTTGAATACCTGTTGGTTTTAGGACGAAGATGAACATACTGTCTTATATAATCTGGAGTATATCTTATTTTCCCCCCGAAAGGGTAGGATCTTTGATGGCACGTTCCAAGAACTTTTATCGCGGACGTAGGATGAAGTTCCATATTTGCGGGATTCTTAAGCGATTGGGTTAAAACGCCAGTAACGTCCACTGACGAGTGAAGTGTCAAATCCTTCGGTCTTTCATCCGCTGGCAGAACGACTTGAAGACGATGGAAAGATGAACCATCGTTTATATCCAGGAACACTTGTTCTTTTAATTTTCGGAATCCTCGCACCCATCCCTGAATTTTGTTAAAAAAATAATCATTGTGATAATCTGTTCATTCAAACTCAGATTCACATGGAAAATAAAAACCGGCAATTAAAGTAAAGTTTAATACAATGCAATACCTGAATACGAATTTGTCCATTTACGACTCCCTTACTAACAGCTGTTTTTATATTTAGTTTATTAACTTTTTCGCTAACGTTTTCATTCGTGATTTTTGCTGTACTTGTATCACAAAAATTGCAACACATTATTTTCTGATGAACATTTCTCACCTTACTAAACAAATTGAACCTTGAAGAAGCTATCATTGTAGCTAAATTAAATTAATCCTAGATCGTTATTTTTAAATGTCAGTTTGATTGAATACGGAACTAGAAGATCAACATTAACCTTAACCTATTACTTAACTCATCAAGTTATCACTTAATAAAAATTATGTCCAACTACATGTAAATATTTTGCAATTTTGTGTAAATAAAATACTACTTATGAGTTTATTCAACAATAATATCGGCAAGATTCCAATTATCAACGCCATTCCCGCTCCACGATTGGAAACTCCTAATGTTCAGCTGTGGTGGTAGCTTTAATTCAATGTGTGTAAAGCTGGTTCACAACACGTGCATTAGTTTATATTATTGTCCATTTTCAGGTTCGTTATTTATTTAATTAATTCCTTTATAAATTCTCAATTTTAATAAGTGTGCAAACATCGTAGTTAATTAATAGATTTAAATATTTAAATGTATAATAATTGTAATATTTTATTTCAGAACACTATCGGAATTCGGAAAACCTAGTCTGTTTTAGTCCAAGATCAAGATCTAAGAACAAAAAATTATGAAGCAGCGTAAACGACAACGGCAAAACGAATTAGCAAAAAAACCCGAACTTCCACAAGAGGATAATTTCGTTAATAATATTCCTGAGACTCCGGGTATACAAAGTAAGTGTTTAAAAATAATGCGTAATATTGTTTGTACACAATAAGATTTAGTAGATTAATAGATTTCGTATACGTTAATGTTCCCAAGATCCAGACTGTTTCTAATTGTTTGTGTATTTTTATAGGATGGATAGCGCAATATAATATGAAAATCGTAGATTCAAAAACTTTGGAAGCGGATGTGCAGCGATTCATGGAGGATTTTGAAAAGAAGGAGTTACAGCGCAAAGAGGAGGAGAAAAATGCTGGAGAGCCCGATGACGAAGGATGGGTTACAGTTTCTAGAAAGTATGTTAAGAGCAGAGAAAATATCAAATTAATATCTACCTATATATAACATTAATTAATTACATAATAATCTACCTATCATTTAACATATATCTGGATTATAATTATGTATAGGGGTAAGCGGGCTGAAGCAGGAACCGCAAGGACTGAAGTCATGCAAGAAAAACTGAAGGCCAAGAAGCGTCGTTGGGAAAAGCAACTTATGAACTTTACTCCTACGCAAATGAAAGAAACTAGAGCAAAACGTAAGTTTGGTTCATATGACCATAAACTTCATAATTTCATTATGCAATAACTTTCCACTTGAATTTTTATACCCCTAATCGGTATACAATTTTAATTGGCATTGAATTTTTGTAGAACTTATGGAGCTAAAGAAAAAATTCGAAGAAGATAAGCAACGAGTAGCTTTATTGAAGCAACAAAGAAAATTTAAACCTTTTTGATAAGAGTTTTGAATTATTTGATATATCTGTATTTATTTTTCTAATCTCTAGGTATATAAAGTATTTCTACTTATACACAGACTGTTATGAATTTTACTGAATGTATATGAGATTCTGATTCTATACTCCATATGAAATGAGTGCAATGTTAACATTTTCATTTTTATTATATAACTATTACTCCAATTCATGTACCAATTACATCTCTTTGTATATAAAGTGTATACATTAATGTCTGGAAAGCAGACTTGGTCTGTTATTCATGGCTTTTGACTACCAGCAGACAAAGCAGAGCAAAGATACACACATTTACATTTTACATGCAATTCATATACTGTGAAACCAACTAAGTAAGTTTTAAGCAAAACATTTGTTACAAAGACCATTTCATATTATTGCACTATTCTTCTCTATACATTGTACACTTTACAACTTCTATATAAGCAACACAATGTATATATTATATAAATAAATCTATATATATACTATATACCACCTGAACTCTTATATAATATTATTCCTCTGTGTACCGTCATTTTACTTAAGGCACCTCCTATATACATTTACATTTGTACACATTTGTGCATAACATCCCAGCGAAGTTTGCATTCCCTGCTATTATTTCCTTTTAGCTTTACACATCGATATGGAAGCAGTACATTAGTAAAACGGTTTCCAGTTTCTTCTCAACAGAATTAGTTGCTTGTATGTTTACTAAAATAGGTGTATACAGATAATACAATTGTGCATCTAATTTACAAGCTAACCTTAATGTACATAACTCCCTATATACTACATAAAGCACAACTTTTGCTTAAATCTATTTTACTCTTCTATGTAAACACAAAGGTGTATAATCACAGTTATATAACATACAACAGTAATAATAACGCAGTTTAGTTTGTAATAATAATATAATTCGTGGAAAAATCTGA
Source organism: Pogonognathellus flavescens (assembly GCA_019776165.1). Lineage (NCBI taxonomy): Eukaryota > Metazoa > Arthropoda > Collembola > Entomobryomorpha > Tomoceridae > Pogonognathellus > Pogonognathellus flavescens. The sequence goes on from JABASD010002492.1 coordinate 9,365, forward strand.
GGAAATCTGCGCTCGTGTATGAAAGGAGCTTTGGGATTGTTTGTTTCCGAACTATCAATCAAATCAGTTTGATTCTCTATGCTCATTCCTCCATTACTCCGTACGTGTATACTCGTACAAAAATTCATTCTCGGGTTTCATGTGTATAAACTGCATGCCTTGACTCACATTCACATACCTACATGCAAATACCACCCAGACATCGTAGAATATTATCACAACAGCTAAAAAAAGTAGCTGAACACACAAAGCAATGAGTGTGTGTGTGTGGCAGTCATGTTAAAGGTAGTTTTAGCTTTCCATACACAACATTCCATATAAATGTCCCACTACTCTACTAGTAGTGCTTTGCAAACACCTCATATAGAATATATACAAAAGAGGATAATCATATATACAAAAGGCGAATTGTACTACTAAAACTGAACTACTCCTCCTAGTAGAAGTATATAGTATAAGACCTAAAGCAGGACACTCTCTCTCCTTCTACTCTGACTCGTAGAAAAGTTGTAGTAGTAGTGGTAGCATTGGATTTTGGATTGAGCTGGAAGAACGGCGACGACGACGACGACTACATATAGAGTGATACACTCCACGACGAATGAAATTGAAGCCTAAGAGTAGAAAGAAGCCTGGGAGAGAGAGAGAGAAGGAGGATAGTACTAAAGTAGAGGAATAACACACACATACGACATACTACACACTAACTTTGCTTTAAACACAGACTGGTTGCAGACAGAGGCAGCTATTGTAGCCGTGCAATGCTCGAAGAAGAAGAGAGTGGTGGTACAACATAGTGAATCCAAGTCAGTTCATTCAGTTTGCAGATTGAAAGTGTAAGTGGATGAGAAAACAAGTGAAGTAGTAGTGACGGAAGAAGAAGAACGGACGAAAAAAGCAAAAAAGCCAAACATTTCAAGCAAAAGGCTCTCATCTGTTGGAAATAAAGAGACGAAGTCTATACACGAAGTAAATTATACAGAGTTGAGTTAAAAAGTAAAATCGAGAGGAGGATGTTCAATTGGTATTAATAAAGTGGTGAAGTGAGTGAAAAGTATGAGCTTTGTGTGACTGTGTGTTTTGGGGGTGACAGTGACTCGGAGCAATATTTTGCACGGAACGCTGTGAATTTTTATTACTTAACTTACTTCCTCTGCTCCTTGTTCCAGTCAGTCTGTCTGGTTCCTTCTTCACGGCTCCATACAACAAATACAAACAGTCTCTCTCTGGCTCTCTCTCTGACTTTTGTTTGTTGGTCCCTGTGACTTTTTCGATTTTTATTGTACAAGAACAAAAAAGATTGTACATAAGGCATACTGTTCTGTGTGCGTGTTATTTATCTTGGATTGTTTTCGGGTTCTATACATCTCCAGTGTATTCTTTGAATAATTATTTAGTTCTTGTACTATTTGTGTACTGTATGATCCATACGAGTACGTGTAGTCAAGAGGAAAACACAACAGAGAAAAGTTTACACAAAGGTAACTTTCTTTAGTACGTACGTGCTTTTTCCAGTTTTGTGACAAGTTTTCTTATGTAAAAGATCCAGGACTACCAATACCAAGACTGGCTTCTTGTTTCAGCTTTAGAGAGAGAGAGAATAATATTATACACTTTGTGTATTTATCTGTCACTATACACTGGAAAACTGTTTCATCATTTGCATTCAATACTGAACTCGTCTCTCTCTCGTGGATATCGTTGAAACAGTATTTTCTCTTGAATGTGTAATACAATTACAATCACACGACGGAAATCCGATTTTACATACTTTAATCGTAGTGGGACAAAAAGGATTTTCTTTATTATACAGTTTGAACCTCTTAAATACGATTGACGATATTTATTCAACAGTAGCCAGTTCATTGTCAGTTTCTAACTGTTCAGTTATATAACTACTATACGTTTAGGCAGTACTTGTTTTACAAAGTCATTCTCAGTGTGTATTTCCTGTGAGAACAGTTTGGAAAATTTCTAACGTAAATAAATAAAATAATATTACATACAAATTCTCCTTTGAAAACTTGGATACCTGTACACCAATCTTGGTAAGCCACATTTTTTGTTATAACAATTATTTTCAGATATTGCGGTGGATTCGTGAGTAAAAAATTTAATGCTACAGTTTTAGTAGTTAAAATATTAATTTCCTACGTATTTGGATGTACCAAGGGTATTTTTCTTAAGATTTCGGGTGTAGGTGTGTGTGTTTACTTGTGTTTTGCTGTTTACCGTCAGCTGTGCGGCAAGAAAAGAGCAAAGAGTAAAATATTATACACATATATAACTTTACCCTTTGTAAAATTCTTAATATATGTAATCCTATACTTGAATATTGCATTGAAAAGGGAATTTTTCGTTGTAAATAATAATTTTACCTCATTATTACGTATAGACTTACCTGCATGCATATACAATAGATAAAAACTGTGGTGGTGGTACTACTGGTATACATTTACAGACGGCAAAATTTGTTGAATTTCTATGTAAGTCTGTAAGTACAACTAGCGTCAATCTGTCCATCAGCTGCCATAAACCTTCATTTTTTACCTTTTTAAAGGATGGGTTGAATCCCAGGAATGTGTAAGTGTTAGATTATTGTGCTTGCATGAAAAAATGCATTTTTGGAGCGTACGTTTTCCTGCATATAATTTGTTGCCCTCCATATAAGGCGTCAAATGGAACTGGTTATACAATGCGGCATTATTTTTCGGTTTAGCTTTTGTACATACCACACATAAATGTTAACGTAGGCTTGCTATTACTTATTTAAATACAAATTACATTTCAAATTCGCATTTAGCATTTCCCTATACACAAGTCAGCAGTTCAGATTAAATTTCACCATACTTCAATTCTATTCATTCAAGCCACAAAACGTAAACATTGATTGCTAAATATGGAAAATAACAAAAACAAAATGCGTCATTATTATTGAAAGGTACAGCAGTAGAGATTCTCCTTCTATATGAGTAACTATTTTAAATTGTCATTGCCAAATTATTTCTGTCCAGATGAAAACCAGTTTATCTGGTAAATAATGGTGAGATATCTCTCTAATAATATTTCCTGTTCATAAAATACCTTTATAAAAAACAGCAAAATAAAAGGATATTATGTATAGTAGGTACAAACAAATATTTGATGTATGCATGTCAATTTAGTTGGGGAGAGGCATGAAAAGGCATATGCATTCATTCTACTCTTATTATTATGCAGGGAGAGAGAGATAAATGATTTTATGATACTCTCGTATATAAAGTACGCACATAATTTCTACGTTTCCGGTAGAGGCAATGTCTAGGCCGAAGCATTGTGTGGAGAATTGCACGAAATACTATAAAACTGTAATACAATCAAACACATATAGCACACACACTCTCTCTCTCTAATACAATGCAAATATACCGGTGTATGTTGGCTTTACCGTGCTAATTTTAAGTAATCATCGTAATTAATACGGTTTTTAGGTAAACTAACTGAATATTTAATGTTAATGATGTAATTTATGTACTACGTGCTTAGTACTGGATGAAAAGTGCACATTTAGCCGAAAGGCTTAATTTATATCTTTATCCTACAGAAAAATACACTAAGGGCATCTACAATTTACCTCGCATGGAACGACATTATGTAAATAAATGTCCAAGTTGTTGTTATTGCATGCTGGAATGAATTTAGACTATAATACACATAGTAGGCACTCCTAATTTCTAATTAATTACGCAACATGATGCCTGTAAACTCTAAGCAAACATTTTTCACATCATAAATAATAAATACCTAAAAATACGTAATCATGCACAAAGCTCCATACAAAAAAGACGTCACATATAGTTCCGTACTTATACTTGGTAAAATGAAACTGTCAGATTATTTTGTATATTAATTTCCTGTACTACTCATACATTATTATTTTAAGTGGTACATATAAAAATCCCAGATTAACGCGTACTACATACTTGTCTGTCACAAAAAGATAGGTACTGTACTTATGAATATGCCTAATTGAATTATTATACATAAAAAAATTGTGTAAATGTGTTTTACACGCTTTAGTCATTAAATATTCCACTTGTGTAAGTAGCAGACTTCACTCAATTGATTTTTCCCGAAGTACATCAATCAATCAGCTTCTGTGTAAAGTTTTGATTAGTTAGTGCATTTTTTACACACAGATATGTGTGAGAGCCATTTATGTGGTACCTGGAGAATGTTCATAATGGATGTAGTAATTAGTTGTGGTAGAGTATGAATAGAACTGTAGTTGTACAACTGCTAATAGTAATAAGTGATAGGAAACTTGATATTTCGTATTCAAGTCAAGGTGCGCATTAAATCTGCAATAGATCCATACAATGATACGATTCATCAACATCATCATCATCCTCACTATTACCTCACTGTATAAGCTCACTATCAGCAAACGACGGGTGTGGGCTGTCGGCTTATCGATTATTCCTGCCGACATTGAGCTGACAAACTTCTCCATCATGTTCTACTAATGTTAACTTACCATTTTCCTACACCAAACACAGAATCAGATTATTATGCGAGTAATTTTACGAGTGCTACCAGTACTATAAGCGTCTTTTCCATTTTTTACCATGTGCATGTGTTCTGTCTTCTGTGTGTTGTATAATACATTATGTCATTCCATTTTGCATTAGCAATTCTGCTGCTTGTGTCAATACTACTACTGTTAGGTGTCAATTCAACTACCACAACTATTACTTTGACTCTTTGCAAACTCATTTTGTTTGCGCAACCAAAAATTGATAATTCATGTTATGTCCTATGAAAAAAACAACTTATTCATTGCTCTTTTACTAATAATGTTCTCTTTGCCCCTTTTCATGTCTCTGTCTCTCTCTGGTCGAGCCACACTACTTTATTATTCAAATATTCCAAGACTCTTCTCGTCAGCTCTATGTTCTCTTATTTAAAGTGCAGGGATGAATACAGTAGTGTAGATACAAATAGGTACTACATATATTTATATAAACTATTTTGTTCCTTTTACGTACCTACAGTATAGAAGCATAGCTACAATACCTAATACTTACATAATTCGTGGTATTTGTAGTAAAGTAAGTAATTGAACATATTTACAACAGTATATGGCATAATATGACTGCTTAAAAGCTTCTAGTGACAATTTACACGGGCAAAATTTAAGAGTGCAATTTTATGCTAATCTTATATAGGGAATTTTAAAGTAGGTTTTTAGCTATAATTAAAGGTTCTAGTTCCTTCTTCATCTCTTTACATGCTTTTAGTTTTATTGTTTAGGGTGATAGATAAAAAAGTAATTCGATTTCCAGTTTTATTTGAGTGTGGGAATAGAGAAAGGAAATTCTGAAATGTCTTATCGTATAGTAACTTTGATATTGACAGCCTATTTAGTTTAATATTCAAAGTACGAGTATATAAGTACGAGTCATATAGGACGCTATACGTGAAATATTGTATATGAACGATCTATCAATTGAATACTCGATGCAAAGTATGGTTTTATGAATTTTGACATTTTCTACTTTGTCATGTTACGTCCATCAATCATACTGAAATATTTACTTAGGGAATAACCGATCCATTTTGTTCTTTTGATACGTAGTAGTACACCTACGTGATTTCCATGTTCCAACTATTGATAACGCATTGGTGCACTAAAATCCATTTTTACAAACCCAATTTTCTCTGTAGTACTTCTCCTTTTAAATATGCACAGTCTTCGTACTTTGCACACTTTAAGTAGAGCAAAGTTAAATAATCCAAAGGAAAAATTTTCTATAGATCAAAAAAAAATAAGTATGCGTATGCCCATTCTAAACATTCAATTGTTGAATACATCTGTGGTATCTCTGGATCAATTAGTGAAGAAATAAAGTTGAGTGCAATTTTTGTCATTATGTATTTGTATGGAAATTATAACACCGCTATACATGTATGTGTACGATCGCATCATGAATGTATACATTTGACGTAGCGAAGAAATGGTGTCGTTTTGATACAGAGACACAACAAACGGAATCTTGTTCCGTCGTCAACTGCTGTTGGCTGTGTGCACACATAAAGAGAAGAAAGGTTTATTCAAAGTAGATATATTCCTGGTAGAATTCGATCAAACACAATTTCAAGGGGGAATTCATTCTCTGCTACGGTGCGACCACTACAATTGCAAATTGCTATTCGATGTTTATTCGAGCGTAGAAAACGTAGCTTCTTTTGAGTTCTACCATATACAATACATTGAGACTGTATCTCTCTGTAGAAAAGATCCTCCTGTGTGATAGTATTGAAAATCGAGTTTAAATGCAATAAAAGTTATTTGATATTTTCAATACTATCTACTCCTGGGAAGATTGTGTGCCATGGATCCGTGTAAATACTCTGCATTCGGAGAAAAAAGAGAAGTTACTTGTAAAAAAGAATTCAAAGGAATAAATTTGTTATTTACATGTACACGCTACAAAATGTAATCGTTTGCCAGTATTACAATCTGCGTGTTCATTTCAAAGGTCGAGGTATTGGCTATATGATAAACTGAATGCAATTGAATGAAATGTTGTGAAATACACACTTGTGTATATGTGGACTTGTTTATAATCTGTAAGTGATGCTTTCTGGTCTGTATCTCTGTACAATGTTAGAATGATGTAACTTGTACAAGAAACTTGTAGTAGGTATTTCTTGTTTGAATCAAAGACGATGATGGTTTGGAAGCAAAACAGTTTTTTATTGAGTTAACTGTGGAAGAAACGCAAAAAGTGAGAAACTGAATAATATTAGGATAGTAAGGAAGAAAAATAAACCCCAAGAGTAAAAAGCGGGACGTTTGGTGTCTATGTGTTTGGTTTGTAAAATGAAATGAAACAGTATGCATTAGCCAAAGGTGAAAGTGGCTTATCTGCATAATATTACAATGCCAAGCCAAGTTATTTACATAGGTAATTTTTAACTGTATACTTATTCTGCCTTATACATATATAATGGTATTTAGTATATAATTTGTTAATGTTAGATGTATATGGATATAATGCTAGAATAGAAGTATATGTAGAAGATATACTTCTAAAGAGCGTTTCGCCATGTGATGCGTGTTTTTTCCGTAAAGCTCCTTTGTAGCTTTGCAACCTCTCGGGTCTGTCTTACTTATTCCTATTCTTTATTTACTTATGGGTTATGTTCTTATGTTAGTGAGGTACATTATGCATAGTATGGGGTCATTGTACAAACTTATGGCACCTTTCCTATACTATATTTATTTCTCTTCCTTGAATATTCCGCACTCTGTCATGCTTAGAGTAATACAAAGAAAAACTTCAGGAAAGAACAAAAATCCAAATAATGGGAGTGGGAAATTGTATCATAAAATATGACTATATTATCAGGAAATACTGTAACAAAGAAAATATATAATGCACGTAAATAATGGCTATAGCTGTATTTGTATATAGTGTACATATATATAAAGCATATTATTTAAATCATCCCTTTATAAAATGCACACAGAAGAGTAGCTGGAGTAAAAAGTTGTGAAAGTCATTTCCAAAAGAGTAAAATCAGATTGAGCGAAGGAGAGAAAGCTGTAAACAAGATTCTATTGCAAAATACGCGTAGAATTTTCCTAAACAAATATTGTGAATCCTTTTTACATATTATATCTCGGGTAGCTTCGGGTTTGTATGTACTTCTACCTTAGTATGCAACGTGCAACTTCTCTGGGAGTATATATTCTCAGGGTAAACAAATAAACATAGTTACGCTATTGCATTGTGTTTTGCATAATAGTGAATGTGTAGGTGTATTCCATCAGAATATATTTTTTCCTTCTATATACAGATACGTATATACACCTGATGCACTTATAGTTCTAGCCTTTAGCTATTGCTATATTTATAGTATGTATAGATACACATACAAATAATGATATGTGTTCCTGTTAAAGCCATTCTGTCTTTTCCTAATGGGGAAAACACAAGTACAATAAATGGAAACAGTTTTTATCCATTAAACGAGTCATTATTATATTATGCTGTGACGTATGGGTATTATTTTATTGTCAATTTAATAGGCAACTCTCGTGTGCATGTGTTTATCCACACGAGTTGTGAGTGACTTTCAGTTTTTCCCCATTTAGCATTTGTCGCCAAGTTCAATATACACGAAATGAAATGACTCAACCCACACACTCATTCTACACAGAAAAACACTGCACTATATAAAATTAACATATAAATTCAACTTCTCTCCTGTCATTCTCCTAAATGTTAATACAACATGTACTAAGGGAACATGTGCATTTAATTTACCACCAGTATCTTCTTACACAACATTACTTATGTAAAAAGTAAAGAAATGGCTAAGGCGTAGGTGTTCTAGCATAATATGCACATACAAAATGTACACTACTGTAAATAATTCACTTGGCATTCATTACGTCTTTCTCCCTCTCGGACTACTCTGAATTTATTTCATGCACTTTGTGCTCTCTCTGATGATGTAGAGTAATTTAATTCTCCTATAACATCATGTAAAAATGCCAAGCTTCTGTCATCAACCAAATTCGGCCAACAGGAGAAGCTGTGTGAATATATTTATGAACACAATTACAAATAGCTCCAATTTAGTAAAAGCATCGTCACATACATATATACATGCACGTAACGCAATAAACACAACAACAACAGTCAAGTCTCTATATATGTATGAGACCACCAAAACCAATTTCATACAAGTAGGGAGTTACTTTCTATGTGGAGATATTTATACACTACATAAGTATGTAAAGCCAGAAAACGTGTACAAATTCTATTCTAAACGTCTGTAAACGAAACGAATGACATTTTGATTATGTATAGAGCTACAGATACATTGTATCGAGTGTCATTGAGTATTTTTACTTGTTAAACATCTTTATCTTAAGTATGTATCTGTATGTATATAATATAGATCACATAAGTCTATATATTATAATAATATATATAAGGTAAGTATGGCAGGTATGGTATGTGTAGCATAAATATAATATTTTGCCTATTACTTATAAAACTTACCTACTTATATACACCTTGATGTATTTATATTCACGTGGAAAATACACACGAAGAAGTAATGACGTCAATGCACTTTATTTGTTCACTCTAGTAATAATATAAACATTACTCCTATCAAATATTGACATGATATTTATTGTGAATTCAATAACAAAGATCCTCCTTTATAATATGAGATTCCTGTGTAGCTCTAATGATTCTGGAGCTACTGTTTCAGTTGCAACTTTTTACCTTGTGCTTAATTTTGCATTTAAAATGATTGCATAATTTGAGAAATGAAAACGAATGAATCATTTGTTAAAATATTAATCAGCTAAAGGCTATAGGTATAGGCAAATGCATTGCGAGTACCACGAATGACTTTATTGAGTGTACAGATCTGTTTGTATAGTAGAATGTTAACTAATTGTTTTGTTTAAGCGTAAAATGGCCTTTTGTCAATTTGACGTTTGAATTGACTCGAAAACAATTTCATCAGGTTAGAATAACACTACCTATACATTCAAGCACACTTTGCTTGTGTCTAAAGTCTAAAGGAACACATACAATTTTAATTTGTCCACCAAGTTAGGTATTCTTTTGTTTCTTCACATAGTCAGTGTACTGTAGCGAAAATAATCATGCCCTAGCATGAAATTGAATCTTGCACTTTCATTACACATACAAATACTAACTAGAATACGCAGTAGCAGTTGTAAATGATGAATTACTAATCGCAAACAAATAATTATCTAATTAAAATAATAAGCCTGTGGTAACAGTTTTGGGGTTTACGTCAGTAATTCCATCACAAAGGCTATTAAAACCTTCCTTCTAATGCACCTACTACTATACACAATGAAAAATGAACTTCTACTCTACTACTGTACTACTTACACAGAATATGAAATATTTTCAATAGCAATAGCAGGCATATATAGTAAAGTACACATATACTATCGTCATAATTATTACTCGTTGGGTTTTCTCAGTAGAGTAGAGAAGATTATGACTTAAGGTCACGTTAGATGGGAATTGAGCTTACAAAATTTAATGACTGTCCTTAATGGAAATAAGAGTATATAAAATATTATATACTCTAAACAAATATTAATCTTGAAGTGATATATTATTATAATAGTGTATCTTTAGTAGTGCAGGGGCAGTATAACTTAAAATTACTTTCAGATCAGTTTAATGGTTTCGCTATAAAATATATTCTCTGTCTCATGTAAAGTAAAGCACACAAAATAGTGTGCAATGGTCGAACCGACAGTTCAGGGTGTGGATTGTGGATAATATTATTATGTTTACACAGGGAATTGTTTGCTTCTGTGGTATGGTAGTGTAGGTAGAATTGTGTGTACTAGTACTAGTATAAGAGTAGGAGAATAATAGTCCTTAGTAAGTTTACTTTGGTAAATGTGAGTCAAACTCGCTTACTACGTGCACATGGATGTAATATTCAGAAAGAGCAGTCTGTACAGGCACCACGTACAAAATACAAATTAAAATACTCGCTTGGTCATAAAATGAGGATCTAAACGCAATTTAAAGGTCTTGTTATTTCGTTCAGACTTGACGTAATATCTGTACTTACATATTTACTGTACCTATATACCTATGTGAACACGTAAGTAATTATATTGCACATGAACCAAATTTTCATCGTTTGTTGAGAGTTTTAATAGCAATATAACTGGATTAGCCAGCATTAAAATAATAATGAAAATGTATGTGATGGATAAAATATCACTATTGTTATCGATGCATTAGAAGCAGTCATTACTTGCTAAAAGTTTTTGTGCACTTTGCGGTTAAATATTGATAATCTCTTAACGATATGTGATATTTATTTGAAATGCCCAAAGTGCAGTAGTACAAAGTACAATTTTATCTTTGTATAATCTGTATAAGGACAGAACATTGTTATCCTTAGGGAATTAGTGTAGCTATAGGTCTTTTTATCATTTGATAGAGTACCGGCAGAAATTTAATGCGAAAACCAGTCAGTCAAGTCAATTATTAATTGTAATTTAATTACACACACGTTTATTATTGCCATTGTCATCCTTTCTAATGCATTTATTGACTATTTCAATATTGCAGCCTCAAAGTCAAAGAAATAGGTTATACAGATATAAGTACATTCATACTGCATGCAGAGCAAATGTAAACGAGATAAAATAAATACGGTTTATTAACGTTTTAATTATAGTTCAGATGCATTCACATAATATTATTGGGTATTTTGCATGGAATACTTAAAATGTCCCTGCAGTACACTTATATTTTGTTACTGTGTATAGTACATTAAATTGTACAGCAATATTGAATATTAAAGAATGAGAGCATTGAAAGCAAGTCGTGTGTCTGGCTTCATTCATTTTCTGCTGGTAGGAGTATTGTGTGACCTCAGTTGTTTTTCTGTGTGTGGAAATACTCGGAGAATTTTAGGTTTGCATTTTGCATGGTATGTTCTAGTTCTAGAAGAGCATGTCGTGTTTCAGACGCTCAACCAGCTACTAGAGTCTCCGAAAGTGGTATTGGCATTCATTTCGCCTTATATTATTTTCTAGGGCTTATATACCACTCGCTATGTATATTTCATAGTAGAAATATCCAAGAGCCAAGAGATTTGCATGCAATGAACTGTAAGGAACATAAAATGGGCACATACCAATTCTACAACGACCATAATTGTGTACTCTCTCACAATGTAAAGTTGTGTGGCTAAATTCCCTTATGGATCTCTGTGTCTTATTGATTTGTTTATAGATGAGTGAAATTTTAGTCTGGACCTGCACTTGTTTGCTAAACTCAAACCTCACAAACTCGTAATGAAGCATAACAAAGCACCAATACACCACGCTTATTTAACTAACTTAATATATTACGTCCCTTATTTAAATAACAATGCACAGATTCTATTTGTATACACTCTAAATACAAAAGACACAGACTACACCTACAAATACTAATTCACTACACATATAAATACTATACCTAACCATGATTTTTAAATATATTAGCATACATAATATACTATTAACATGCAGAATATACCTATATGTTGTTTTACATATATTTTATTAGCAAATAGAATATCCCTATATAAAAATTAATATATATTAGCATCTAGAATATAACCTATATAAAATATAGTTTTATATATATTAGGAAATATAAATTTCCTATATATTATTTTTATATAGATTAGGATATATAATATTCTGTATATAAGTAACATCATTGACAGAACACATTCTGACTGAGAGACCACATAATATATCATCATCAACAACAGCCGCAAAATCATGGCATTTGCAGACTCGTACTAGAGGATGATGATTATGACTCCTCTGCTAATAATATTGGGAGTATTAGCCTAGTTAAATAATGGAACTATTTAAGAGTGTAGCCTCTTTGGCACACAATAGCGACTTGTATGTGTGTGTGTTCAGAATATTCATGCAAGACTTATTAAGTTGACTTATTGTTTGTTAGTCGGATTCGACGAGTTAATATAATAATGTAGACTTTAGCTTTAACTTGTTTCACATTGTAGTAATTTGGACATGCATAGAGAGTACACGTATAGTAGGCATATAGAATTACTAACGACTAACTACTACCGTCACTGTGTGTGCAGTCTAAACAAGGCAGGGTGCACTATGCCATTATTTCGCAGTATAGTTTAGATCTACAAACTCTGTTGATAACATGTAATATTCGTGGAACGCTTCGTATATCGCATATACTAAATTGTATACCCGTTTAGTCAATATAGGTAACATGAGTTAAGCGAGTTTGTGTTCGTTCTCTCTCTCTCTCTCTTTGTGCATGTCGATGTAGGGAGTTTAATTTGTAATCTGCAGTCAATACTCGACATAGAGTCGATAAAATCAATAATTTGGGCCAGTTTCTTTTGTTTGCCATTGAACTCACTGAACTGTGGTCTGAATCTAACCAGTCCACTCCTATATCGCTCTATATCTTACACTATATGGCTTAACCTAAGGAATAGGTGCTATACGAACGATATAAGTCGCCTAATACTTAATTGCAGTTGCAATATTGTTGGTAGAAGTGAAATGGAGTCGTTTTGTGATTATGTATACTCGCTTGTATAAATTCTCCTTGTATAGAAAATCTATATAGTACATATACCTATAAATGTTCGTAAATCTCTTTTGTTGTTTAATTATAAAAAATTATACTTATATAGAATTATATTATATAGGCATATAGATATGAATATAAATGTACATGGCAGTATTTGTAAAGACAAGTTTTTACTGGTATACGTATTTCGGTAGGTATTTATGACTTATAATGCGTATGCATGAAATGAAAGTAAGATTCTGCTTTTGTGTAGTGTACAAGCTTGAGTCTTATCATTTCCCGTGTTGTTGTTGGTTTATATATTAGGTATGTACATAGTAAATGGATAAAAGTGAGGGAGAGAAGTAGAAAAGAGAGTGAGAGATATGATAAAAAGCTTCTGTGTCATTATTAGTCGTGCTGGGTGGCTTTGGGTTCATTACGTTGCTGATTCCCCTGTGTGTTCGCATTAAGGTAAGAGAGAAACAGTCGTGGTAGTGGAAGAACTACTCTGCAGAGTTTCCGAGTTTTATATTATATTAACTTGGTAAGTCTCTCCTCAGAGTCAGAATATTATAGTAGTAGTGTCTACTTTAAGAGCATTATTATTGAGTGTCTCGTTTGTTCCTTCTCTCTAAATACACGCTATAAGCTGGTTGGGGAGTGCACCTGTCTAAATTACTAGCTGTATGCACACACAGTACTTTCTTAATCCTTTTAATTATGCAGCATCAGCCAGGCATTATATAGCCCAAAAGCAATCTCATTTTCTTCTTATTGTGTCCTAAAATCTCTCTTATTAGATTTCATCCAGCTGCACGAACGACATAAGGCAGAAGGATTACGAAAATATTTTTCAATTCCTTAACGAATTATTAACGAGAACTAATATCTGTATTTGCCTTGTTAGAACTTTTTACAATTCAATTTCAGTTTATATTTTTACACATAATAAAAAATATTTGCGTAAGCTATAGGAAGAATCATAAAGGGATAGGTTTATTTTTTTATGCAACATATCTCTTTTTCATACTGTAAAAAGGTTTACTAAGCCTGGATGGAATATTATTGCATACTATAACATTAATAAATGTAATATGCAAAATAGTACAAGTAGAGCTTTGCATTATGTGAGCAGAGCATCTGTGCCTTTGGTTTTTGCAGAGTACGACTATTTTATTACTTTTCTGATTCTTATGCATACCATTAGTGCTGGTTTTTATAGAAAAGGAAATTCGTACTATAGAAAGAACGCACAGAAGCAATCATGCAAAAATAAATCCTTATATGGAGTAGTACATATAAATATTATACATTACTTGCATTTCCAACGTCCTAAATGGGATCTATTGTGTGTAGTAAGTATTCCCTGTACAACTCTCTCATTCAGTTTAGGTTTAGCCAAAAGGCGGGTTTAGTTCGGCTGTATGAGACTGCACTAATGCAAGAAATGGAATAGCCTCACACATAAAGAGACTTTACTACGATTTTATTTTTCCTATTGGAAAAAAATTATAGATATGCTCCCATTTGGCAAATCTGTTACTTTTTACTGTAGTTTGTACCCGTATCGTAAGTAGCATGTACTTTTATGTGCAGTGACGGCTAAAACGGAATATGCAGAATTTATGAGAACTTCCAGTAGTCCCAGTTGTAGTTCCACTATCAATTCAGTTTTTGGTATGCAAGCAAAATACATACAGCTGTTTGCCATGTAGTGAGCATGGTATCCTCTTTCTATGAGGAATGGAAACCGAATCCATACAATAGAATGTCGGTTAACTTTTTCGGTTATGGGTTTTGAATGGTTAAAATATTGTCTGGAAGCAATAGCTGTAAAAAGCTATAGCTCTCTAACTAATAGATACATTACTTAGAGCTACACTGCACATTAAAATGAATGCCAATCCATTATACAGATTCCCATCCCGCAGGTGAAGGTGCTATAAATCAAGTGAGCGATATAATTGATTCCGCAATGTTTTCCCGTGAAGAAACACACACGCAAAAATCCAAGAGAAACGGACGAAGGTGCACTCATTGAGCCGTAATCGCTATACAGGGAAATTGTCGAATTCAGTCGAAGGCAATAATAATGTAGTAGTCAAGTTGTTTTTGGCATTTTTCATTTATATTCAAATTTTACGAACATGTGTGCATATAAAATGCCTTTGTCAGTACACTTCAATACACATAAAACCACGCTGCAGCTGAAGCAATGCAAAATTCTCTCTCGGTTCTACGCTGTAATAATATTTTATCATGGAGTATTACACAGCTATCAGTTTTGTCCCATTTCACTGTATTTTATTATGCGAATGAGTGCATTTTTCCTTTTCTTCCTTCAGAATCAGTAGCAGGAGCTGTATACAGATAATAATACGGACCAATGATTACAACTAAGCACAAAAAATTCAAATTGAAATTTAACACACATAAACCAAACCATACCATACCAGATTATAATAATATAATATACTCTATGGTATATACTCCGGGAGTAGTAGCAGAACATTTTATAGAGATGACCTCATTATGAAAATTGTGTGTATTCTTCTTTCTTTCCCTTTCTGCCATTCTTTCATCTCCTTTTGTGTTTTGTACATAGAAGTGTGCTCTTGTCCATACCATTATAATAATAACATCTCCTTTGGCGATGAAAATGTATTGGGATTGAATTGAATGGTTTGGTGTACATACGACATACAGGAGAGGTTGCTTTGGACAGGTCGTTTGATTGTCTGTAAATATAAAGAAGAAAGAGAATTTCAAGCTTTATAATCATACACAACGACGAAACGACCAACAGTAAATACGTCATGTCACCATCACCAGTCCCCACCAACAAAATTACATGTCGATTATTATTCTCCCATCAAAAACAATTTCGACCAAAGACAAATGTATAACCAAAATAGTTACAGAGTGCATTATATTGCTAATATACAGCGAGATGTTTTATATACGTGTAATTTTACACGTCTCCCTTTTATATAAAACTTATTTGTATGTATGTGTATAGTATGTATGGGGACGTCTGGTTTGACTTGCGACTGACTGGTTGTGCCGGCCTTATCATTTAAATCTGTCAATTGCATTTGTACTACCAGAAGCAGTAATTTTATCTCTACACTGTATTTAGCCATCTAAAATCTAAAGTATATACCTATGTAGATTGATAGTAGTTTTTAAATTATTAAAGATACGTCAGTTTTACTTGGCGATGTATTTGTGCTTGTTGTGTGTGACTGATAATAGTAAAACTCGATCGAAGACGATAAAAACAGCTGAACTAACTAACTGATATTGAATGATTGCTGATTGCCTCATTCTGTTCGAAGCTGAATGCACGAAATGAATTTTTAATGAACTATCTCATGCCATTCGGTTCGACATTCTGTCATTTTCAGTGTGGTAGCCTTTAGTCCATCTCTGCATGGAGCACCTAATCCATTTAATATCAAATCAACATCTTAGAACGCTTTTCTACATTCAATTCACTTCATAAACGTTCAGTTGTACAGTTTATCATTTGCATTGCTCTACTTTTGCTACTTGGCTTGGTTAATAAGGGGATAAAAATGATTGAAGGTTAAATAGCCTCTAACAGTAAATATTACTTTTCTCCTACCGCCTGCCTGGAATGCCTCTGTTCTCTGACTGATGAACAGTGTTATGCAAACTCAAGTAACTGTGAATTTAATATTATGTGATGTAGTCCTATCTATACTATAATAAATTTAGTACTACTCTGAATGAAAGGTGCGTAGAGAATCGTACAGCGCATGTCTCAGTGTTACAGCCATGAAAGCCAGCCCTCTC
>JABASD010002493.1:0-26318 GCA_019776165.1 Pogonognathellus flavescens
CCATACAATTCTAGCACTGGGTTTTGGGTTGGGTTGGGTCGGGCTCTTAATGGGTCGAAATTGGGTTGGGTCGGAAAAAGCCAACCCAATCCGGCCTCTATATCTTACAATACTTAATAAAGTACATAGATGCTTTAATTTCATTGAACAGCTATGCATAGCTATGATATAATTTATCTGACTGAAAAATAGACAAATACGTTTAAAAATGGAAGTGCCTAATATACCTAATAATTGTTTAGTAACAAGTAAATTAGCGAGTACGCTAATACGTAAAATAGCAAATGTGTCTATTATATTATGTGCTTAAATAAATGGCACTCAAACACAAGGCAAGGACAAGACTTACAAGAAATTCATTTTAATAATATAATATCCTTATTATTTCCATCATGTAAGAACTGAATACAACTACTGCACTTCACTACTGCAGCCAATTGCAATGCATAAAGCGCAGTAGGTATAGAATAGCTGCATGGCTGCTATTATTATGATGTCTCTCTGTATGTGCATATGTTTTACGCGTGTAAAAGCGTAATATGATTACCTTGGTAAGATTCCATTTATATCTTAAAGTTCGACCTACCTACCTGCTGTGTGCTAACAATGAATCAACTTAACATAAGGGAGCAGAGAGATACTTATGGCCGAGTGAAGTGTAAATGCAAGTAGGTATACTGCATTTGATGTACTGGCATATGTTGAAGAACGGAGTGAGAATAGTTGTTAAGTAAGGAACAGTCATGTATATGTCATACTCATAGAATGCAATAGCAGACGAAATGCGAGTCATACTGCGTACAGTCATCCACATAGAAATAGTACACTTGAATACTTATTATGTATGTTGGTAGAAAGAACATTGCTCGAAGCGTCGTCATTCATCCAGTCCAATCTACCGTCGTCGTCATCAGATAGTTTTACCCTTTTCATTTCTCATCTCCTCTTCTCATCAGCGTCCTTATCCCTAGTGGCTCGCATTGAAACTGAAACAACTCATACGTGGTAAACGTAATATGTGTGGAGTAACTCCTTACGATCACTTAAACTGCATAGCATGTCTATGACTAGGTACACGGTCTGTTCTTCTCTCTGCACTTGTAGCAGTCTCGTTGAGGTTGCTCTTTTACTTACAATGAGTCAAGTCGAGTTAGTCAGTTTGTGCTCTTCGTAGCGTACAGTGCAGTTGTAGTACATCCGCTATAATGTACATAAAAGGCGCATAATAAATATTGTTGGGTTTACATAGAAGCAAATCCTTCCGTTCACTCTGATCTCACTGAGTTTTCCAAGTTTTCGTCTATTATAAAGTACTGTACACTGTACACATAAAATTAGTATATCAGAACGGACGTGTATTTGTTCCCTGATTGCGTCTGACAGGCTTTTACGTTTTAAAAACTTCTCTTGAGTCATAAACATGCACACGCATTAAATGTGCATGGTGGAGTTCATTCTTGTATGCTATACATTGTGGTTCTTGATTATTATTGACTAGTTTCAGTTTGTTGTCTCACTAAGTGAATTGCCTGCCTATAAGTTCAAAACAGAAATTCCGGAATTTGACATGAAGATTTTCCTGAATTATGTGCACTAACGAATAGTAGTGAACTTCACTCCTTGTTTGTATCGTTTCAATCATTTTCTGCAAAATATTACGTTTGTTTTTGTTTATGCAGATTTTATACACGAACTGAGCTGAACTATCAGTCAAGTATTTTCTTACATATACACAAGTATATATAAGAAGGAAGGGTGATGCGTGCAGAGCAGTTATTGTGCGATTTAATAAATATTCATAATACCAGTACTTTCTATCATGGAATGTAAAATGCAATAGAAATTGTTTAAGTAATATAATAAATTACGTAAGAGTACAAAATAGTTGTTTGTTATACTATTGTGAATAGTTGAAGATGAAAGTTATATTATAACACACTATAATAGTTTACAGACTCAATACAGCTCTACATATGCAACAACACGTTTCACGTACAAAAGCGATAACCTTCAGTCTCACAGTATTATTATTAGTTCTCTATATACGTGTATAAACTAGGCCCATTGTTTTCTTGATTGTCTTGGCGGAGATCAGGGGACTCTGGAGGAAGAATAATATCCTCAATATTAATCTCCATCCATTTCTGCTCTGAACATTAAACAGTGCACAATAAATTCTAAGTGGATTAAGTGTGTCTACTTACAAAAACTGTGGCGATAAAGAGAAGAAGGAAGGGAGTTTCTCTGTCTCTCTCATTCTCAGTCTTTAAAAAGAGGACGCAATTTTTATCTTTCTCTCCTTGGGGATTCGTCATCGTCATCATCATCATCATTAACATTATCAAGTTCGGCATCGTCTTCGCCGCATAGAATCTCCATGCCCATTAGCATCTCATTTTGTATAGCGTGGCCTGGTCTAGTTGTATTGTAAAGTTTCCCGACCTGCTTGTATAAATTGTGCAATACATTTCCATTTGTATTCACGGGAGAAGATCAGGATCCAACTTCAACCAAACGGCTGGGAGCCATTAAGCTACTGACTGTGTATAGCCTTACCTTAACAAACTACAACAACCTTACCATATTATATTCAAGTGGAGACGATAAACCTTGTCTTATTGCACGCGCATACATCAAGGCTGATACTACTCGCCTCTTGCAGAGAGACTCAAATAATAAACCAGCACAGAAGCTGAGTAATACAATACACATACAATATTACATTACAAAAGAGACTAATATCTTACTTCTATACATTATGATACTGAGTGTTCCACAATACGAATTAGAATAAAGTGCCAGTGTGCTTCGCAAGTTCGATTAAAGAGCAGAGAGAGAGAGGAGTGTTGTATCTGAATGTGTGTGCATCTGCACGACACTGTGATTGTCATTCTTTGTCATTGTGAATGAACGTGTCGTCAGGAAAAACGAATCCTGTTGCTCTCGTGGCTTTCTATTCTTCGTTTCTGTTTTTTGTTTGGAATTTTGCACGTTTAACTTGAACAAATCGATAGAAAGTGCTCAAGCTGAGTTCTCTAGTTTTTGGGTCTCGCTCACTGCCTATGCCTGTCAGAGTCATTGTCATCTAAAGTGATTACAGCAGAATATTTACCTATACTAACCAAACTACACTATTAGGATAATAGTCGTAGTAGTAGTAGTACAAGTAATAAAGTGGCTCTTACCTATAAGAGAGTCGAGATTTTAAGTCTCCTTTTACTTAGTAGGAATTGACAGGCATGTCCAACTCGGTTAGTGGAACAATGACGTTGGGAAATATCTCGAATTCTTCCTTAGCAGGAAATGCAGGAGACTCTAGCACTCTGACAAAGAAAACCGACGAGTCCAGTCATAGAGACAATCTGAAGCTATTTCCACACAGAAACAATTATTTCACTGCAGATAGGATGGTGGGCAGTAGTAATAACAGCAGCAGTGGGGGTACACCTGGAAATAGCAATGCAAATAGTTTTCGAAGAGGAGCACCTGGGCAGAGTAGTAGTGTTGTAGAAGTAATGCAGTTGACCTCGTCTCCTTCTTCCAGTCATCGTCCTAGCAGAGCCACCACTCCAAGCACTAGACCTCTTATCGCAAACAACAATGTAAATCATATCTCCAGTGCAAACGGACTTAATGGAGCAGCTCTCAATCAAATTCACAGTCAGAATTTAATTAGAGGTGTTACTAGTTCCAATAGCACCAATCCTGCACAGAGAAATGGCATTGGAAGTGGTAATGGAACCGCCGGGAGGAAAACCACAGCTGATTATCAACGATTGCACCGTGTTGGATTAGTCAGTGCAAAAACGCGCACGGATTCCTTTAAGGTCCTTTTTGTTTCAGCAAAATACACACACACTATAATATACATTCATTCTTCTTCTATGTCAATGCTATCATAAACATTCGCTAATGAAATTACTAACTTTTAATGCGTAAAAATATATTGTTCGAGCAATTTCAGTATAGCTTGCCTTTACAAACTGTATAGTATATCTGTATATCTGTACATACTAAATTATTACACACATTCAATTCTATAAGACCTATGTATATAGTAATACTTCTGTACGAGGGATTTTTCATCTTTCTGCTGCTCTGTGCTAAAACTCTCTTCAAACGAATCTAAAAGCAATATTAGTTTTACTGCTAACGCCATTACCACGGCAAACTTTATCCTTGGTGTTGTCGTTCGTGTGTGCATAGTTTGTATGCGCATACAAATATACACTTCTTATACTTTACTATATTTCTACACTGCTGACTATACATAATCTTTATCTTTATTGCTAACTCTCTATGTGTTTGTTGATTTAGCACTAAAGAAATATTGTATAAAAATGTACTATTAGTTATTTACTAATAACAATTTGCAGTTCGGTAATTTGTGGAATTGAATTTTAGGTCGTCACGTCATGATGATGTTCATGACTGGCTGATTATCGAGAAACTCTCTGAAACTATCTCTGAAATGTATTATAAGCTCTTGGTAATCTCTAAGACAGTAGCTCTAGTCACATTAATTCACTTTAGTGAACTGACTGTAGCGTGACAGAATAACTCATTGCAGCTGAGACTTGAGATTAAGACTGGCACTAAATTACATTGTAGTAAATCTTGCTTTACGATGTTTTATTGTGGGAGTACATAGTAACTTAAGTATATAAGCCATACTAAAATCACCATATAAAAAACGAAACGAAAACTCCATTTTACCTATACCAGTATATTACATAAGTACATTGTGACTTTGTGACTACTTATAATAATATGACAGAACTGCACTACAACAAATAACTGACGAGTGTGGATTTTGAAAAATAAAATAATGTAGCGTGCATCCTGTCTGCCTGGCCTTTACTCTTTACCCTCCCTGTTGTGTATTGGTATAGAAGAGGAATTACAAATTGAGAAGAAAAGGAAGAAGCTGTCTTATCTTGTCATGGTGGAACTGACTTTTCTCTCTAAATTGACTACACTTGACTTATCGTTGACTTATGGCGTGGCGTGGCTGAATAGCTCACTACAAGGGAAATAATGTATGCCCTTTTTATCATCTGGTCCGTAAAAGTCACTTAAAGAAAGGAAAACGATGTTACTGTTTGTACAGTAGGTATACACACAAGTGTGATTTTGAAGTTGACAGTACAATAACACATTTGTAGAGAGTGTGATTGAAATGAAGTGACTTTGATGATTACAAACGCATAAACTACCACATGGTTTTTCATCCAGTGTACTGTTATTGTTATTATGTTATGTGTTTGTGGTTTAACTATAAACGTTAAATTTTATCACATATACCACCACACACTAGACACTACGGACATTACTCAAGGGAAAAGATGACAATTAGTTTCAGTTTTATGCTTTCAACTTTCAATCAACTGTGAAATAACTTGACTATTTCAATTTTGTACACTTGTGCTATCTCTCTTTCATCTGTGTGTGTACATATTTGTGTACACTGCAAAGCTATTAAACTCTAACTGCTATTCTGATCACTTATATGGCTATGGCTCCAAGTTCCAATGAACTATACGTGTAACTGTAAACATCACTCATCTGTTGTTCTACTCTTTTAACCTTACAACGTGCTTTGGTGACTGGGGTGAAAAATATATAGCTTTTAACAGCTTGGTCGTATACTATACTTACGATGAGTTGCAATTGCGGGTCGAAGGTGAGTACTTTGTTCGTCTGTACTGTAGTCGTCTGTAGAATTACTAAAATCAACTATGGCATTATAATAACATGTTTGTGTGTGATATGTTGTACTTGTACTACACAATAAATCAGTACAGCTTAGAAATCTTTTACGTATCTGCCATTTGAATGAAGTGAATAACAATCATTTCGTGTTTATTGATATATTATGAATACGTTGCTTCCAACTTGTGTTCAGTTGCAGTTACAATGGTGCTAAAGAATTTGTTCGTGTTTGTTTGATTGCTTTTATCGAACGTGGGTGGTTTTCAGTGTAATAGAGGTGTAAAACTTGTACTTCTCGTAATGTAAAGTGATTGCTTGTTGCTTCAACTATTGTAACTACATATTAGGCAACTTGCATTTGTACAGTTAAATTGTAATCGAAAACCTCATGCCGAACCAATGCATTTAGTGATACCAGTTATATTTTATTTTTTCATTCCTTAACAGTAGAATACGGTTTTTAGTAGAATAGTAAAGTAAAAAATGAAAACCTCACGCTAGGCAACTGTTCCTGTAAGAATTCCTGATATTTAGAGTTTTAAAGTGCGTCTTTCCTGCCAAGTCTGTCTGAATACACTTCCTCCTCCTGTGTAAAGAGTATAGAGAAATGAACTTGCTCATTACATACCCAGTAACTTAGGTAATTGCAAAATTACTTGGATATAAAATTTTAGTTCGCTCGCACAGACAATCTACAACGATTTTAGTTGCTTTTTTACAATTTACTTATCTACACTTGCTGTACTTTACTCAAGGTATGCCAATAATAATTAATTACTCTATTGCATAGTGTATTCGTGGACTACTATATAGTATAATCCATTTCGTCCCTAAATTGAAAAGCTTGATAATTGTTAAATTGCATTACAGATGAGTTTTGGCCGTAGAAAAATGCTACATTGTACTTTAGTAATGCATGACAATCTGTGCTTTGTAATCTTTCGCATTTTTAGGTATAGAAATGATTGTTGGAGCACAGTGGAGGAATAATCGCTCAGATTACACACACCCTGCCAGTGAAATTATCCGGAATGTTAGTGATTACAGTATTACACTTGTTTTGTTAGTTGTCCAGAAAATTAGAGGCTGTAGTTGCACAGCACAGAGATAAAATGTGTCCCTCCCTTCAGCTTGTATATAATTTGTAACGCATCGACTGAGATTTTTTACCAAAATGGGGAAAGGACCATTACTAAAAACAAGCAGCATAGCACCAGAAAGGGAGATAGACCCAGAGCGCCGACCATCTCAAATGGCTCTTCATTTTTCATTTCCTCTGTTAAAATTCTCACAGTGGTACTACACGCCAGGCTATACACAACCTCACACTCATTGTCAGCACAATGTCATGATTGCGTTTTAGTGTCTGTGTTTGTGTTTGTATATGCGGCTCTTCATGTTTTCTAAAGTTTTGTGTTTGTCGCTGCTTTGTAAAGGAAATGAAATTATTTTAATGCGATGTAATAATACTATGGCGTTCTTTCTGTATTCATTATTATTATGATCCACTATTACACAGTTCCAGTGTTAACTCCAGTTTTACACAATAGAATGCTTATACTTAACAACCGATTCATGCATCCGTGCTTTTATAAGTGTACCTATACCGACGTTGGTAGTAGCTGTAATCCTGCCCGAGGTATGCTAAAGTATCGCATACAAAATCTTATTTCTCTCTCTCTCTCTCGTATCATGAACAAACACTTAGCACTTATGAAAAGCTCTAATAACATTATGTTTACTCATGCAATGGCATCTTACAAAATTGTCAATTGAGCACGATTAAATTACATTTGGTTTCAGTCAGTCTATTACAATCTCCGAGCTTTCTGATATATGTATGCCTTCGTGATTGAAATAATGCAAACTTTTCCCATAAAAATATAAAATGCTTATTTCCTTACAAGCAGTCATAAGGATTAGATTTCGTGATGAGATCCCTTTTTATTTATTAGGGAGCTGTAGCGTATTAATAGCAATTCGCTAATAATACACTACATACAATTACACTAAGATTGTATGTAAGGATGTATGAAAATATTGTAATCGTGTTTTTATAAATTATCAACTCAGGCAGGCGCCTTGTAGCTCATATGGATTTACATGCTTTTCCGTGTAAATGAGCGTGAGCTTGACAATTTCGTACTTTCAGTTTCGTTTCATATGTACTTAGATATTCACGCATCTGTTTTATTTGCATCAAAGTGAAGACGGAGCTTGAGTCTGTCTCAACCAGGCATACCAGTTATACGACTTGAGTAAGTATCACTGTAGAAAGATTATATAAATGTTTATGCTAACAAACCAACGAAAGGTTCAAACACAACTCAGCTCTCAGCGGTACACTTTTGTAAAACATTTATCCAGAAAAAGCTTATGACAACTCAACCATCTAATTATTTAACTAATTTGTAACGTACAAAAACATCTTACTTACTAAATTATTATTCTGTCAGCTTCAAGTAATGAATATGGAACACTGCGCACCGGAGGAATGTTTTTTTACATCAGGGCAAAAATAAATAGACGGTATGCCTAAGTACTAATTGCCTTTGTGCAATCAGTCAGAGGCTTAAAAGCTTATAAAATATAAACATTCTATATGAACCGACAGCACTATCTGTAATAAGTGTAGAAACATATTTGCATTCACAAATAGGCATTCTGCTTTCTTACAATTAGTAAGTTATCTTCCTTCCACTAGTTAGTAGTTCCATGTTGAACTGACAATAGTAATGTAGTATAGTCCTCTTAATAACATTATTTATATATTTTAGCGTATTATCTAATAAGCAATTAAACTCTAATCATTGTACGCACAATAGGGAGCCAATAAGACTGGTTTTAGAAGGCCTATTCGAGTTAAGTCGTTTAATTCTAATATTTATGTTGAAGTCTGTATACAATAATAAGAAGTGAAGGAATCGTTAATTACACATTGCCTTTTAGTTTTGACAGTAGGAATGATGTATGTAATGGATTTATCTGTTGCTCACATTACAAGTCACCATTTTTCTAGACCTTGAAGATCTTACATGCTTATAATAATAGTTGAGAGGAATATCGTCATTTATTCTGCTCATTCTCTGTTTAAATTTTAGCTGTGCTAAAATTTAATTTCTCTCAATTACAAGATTTGCTGCTGATGCTTGCAAAAATATTTATTTAAAACATCGAAACACAGACACTATACAAGTAGAAATAGCTATGAAATACTTTTATTGCAGTAATAAATCAGACAAAGATGTTAGTTCATTATTCATTACTACTTAGTAAGGAATCGTACATATATATTTTCTAACGAGAAGACAAGATAGCAATACATAAGGTGCTTAGAAAACAAATTATTATTTGTCGACAAGAATACAATAATGTGTCGTGAGTGCATTTTGCCGAGTCTCTCCCATAAATAGATTCTTATCGCAACGTAATAAACTGAAGACTCCGCTTATCTGCCAATAATACACAATTTCGTACAGTGAGAAAGAAAGGAAGCCAGTGCCAAATTGTGAACATATTTTATAATAATATCTTGCATACCGAGGACGAGCGGAGCAGGTCTGAAAATGAAGGTGCACTCGAGACTCGAGTACTAGTACAAGTACAAAGAAGAGAAAACAAAGTGTATTGTGTCGGGCTTTGTTCTAGCTGTGGAAGAAGAGCGTGATCAGCTTGGTTGTTGTGTTTATTGTAGGTAGCCTGTTAGTAGATGGGACGAAATTGAGTTTTTATGGTTAGCCGAGATGAGATGAGGCTAGGTTAGGATGGCTGGCTTTTATTGCTTTATTTGTTATTTTCTATTGCCCTTTTCTCGAGTTGTATACAGAAATGACTCCATTGGCTCCTGATCTTGAGTTGAGTTTATGTGTTAGCTTGTGTGAGCTGCTGCGTTATTTCATTGTTATTATACGAGAGTAGAGTGGATTTTTTACTCGAGGAAAGATGTAAGTACGTAGAGACAAGTCATAGTCACACAATACAAGAGAGAGAGAGATGAAACCATCAAAGCGCTGTATACGCCACTGTGTGGCTCTTAGCTCTGTCTCTGTCGGTCAGAGTCACTTCCACACACACAGTAAGCATAAAACAGATAGAAAATGATATTTTTACTTGTAGTCCGCATTACTATATTGCCACTACACAGAATGAAATAGCAACAACGTGACCAAAGGCATTCCACTGGAAGTTTATTTAATGGGAGGTTTAGTTTACTTTAGTTTTTGTCATTTGCCCTCTTTACTCTCCTTTTACTGTGTTCTTTATTTTAGACATGGACAGGGCAGTCATGCTTCAGTAGATCTGTCTTGACCAACTATTCTCACAATCTCCCAACGGATAATAATATATTTCCAACAGAGTCCACTTGTATGTGTGTAATATGCAACGTTATCCGCCAATACTGAGGTAGGTATACGTACATAGTTGTGCGGTTTGGCAATTCTGATAAAGTCATCTTGAAAAGAGGTTTACTTACAGCAGGGTATACTTATTTACTGCTTTACTTATATATACTCGCTAGGTACTCATATATTATTATGTACCTATAATATAGTTGAAAACAAAAGATGCCTAAATATTTCTATATACGTGAAACGTGACATTTTAATGCAATGTCTGTCTTCTTCTTAAAACTCTGTGGTCTTTGTATTCTTATATCTTTCTGGTTTTGCTTTCTTGCAATGCGAATTGCATGTTCGTATTTTATGCGTAGAAATTGGACGTTGAATTCAGTAGTTTGTAAAATATTGTAGCTGTATTTGTTCTTGTGTATGTTATTATGCTGGATGTGCGACTTACATCTTTTGAACATATACTACTAGAAAACCATTTCTTAGACGTGTTTTTTTGCAGTAGAACGTAATTTTGATGTTGGTCAGATATAGGAATGTACTTTAAGTATAACCAGCACTGTGCATTATGCTTTGGCTTTTCTAAAGATATAATGTTACACACAAGTTTCAAATTGATTGCGTAGAGTTTATTTTGTGTGCTTCTACAAGCTGGAGGCGAAAAATGAAAGCGTTACTCTTTCATTTGTACTGCTAATAAAACTCACCTGCAACAACAGTACAGAAGGACACAAAGCATTATGGCTACAAAAAGCAATTTGTCGAACTGTTCAAGTGGTTAGACTTTTAAGAGTTGTTGGCTTGTGTGTTGTATGGGAAAGTATGTTCGTTGTAAAATAAGTATGTGTTGATTTTAAAGTGCAATAGCTAAAGTGTGAGAGTAGCACAATACGGTATTGAATTCTGGCTGCTTCACAACACGGTTAATCTTTGCTTGTAGCAATATTTGAGTTTGTGAATTTAAATAAAATGTAATTTGGCATGAAGAGCTCTTTCATCACTTGATGCTGTCCTGTCAAGAAATGAATTTGAATCGTTCCGTTTTTTGGACATAGCTACTTGTGCAGTGAATGGCTGTTTGAGTGTTGAATGTATGAAATTCTCTGTGCTGTTACTTACTTGAATGGCTTTTTTTAAGGAAAGGAATTACTTACGAGAAATACCTAAACGTAAAGCGTTTTTAGGCGAGAGATGAGCAAACGAAATAAATGAAATGATGTACATGTCAGCTGTAAGAGAAATTTTTTCTTGGAGATTTCGATTCACGGTCTATTATCATTTTCATGGCCATTCTTTGTCATTGTCATGTCATGATCATGAGTCACGGTCATAGCAGCGTGTAGTTGTTTCTTTACATATATAATGTTCTGTGTATTGTATGTGTCCATTCTTAA
The DNA here is from genome assembly GCA_019776165.1 of Pogonognathellus flavescens. Taxonomy (NCBI): domain Eukaryota; kingdom Metazoa; phylum Arthropoda; class Collembola; order Entomobryomorpha; family Tomoceridae; genus Pogonognathellus; species Pogonognathellus flavescens. The sequence goes on from JABASD010002493.1 coordinate 11,456, forward strand.
TCATTTTATCCTCATAAGCAAAATGCATTATTTTTTCCAAGCATAAGCATTACTCTACTACAGTACTATCATATTTTATAGGAATTTTATAACTTGAGTTTTCTTGAGTTAGTTTGTAAACATAATTGTCGTGACTTAATCTTTCTCACAGTCCACAGAGCCTTTGAGTTTCTAACTTGATTTATAAAAACAAATTCCCAGTCCAATTGCTTTGTTGCAAAATAAAAACACTACAAAATCATGTTACGTCATTGTTATGTTATTTATTTATGAAATTTTTGATTTCTTACTTATTGCTCCTAGTTAGTATGCAGCCAGTACTACAATTTTCCACTCTCTGCATGTTTAAGTATTAACCGACTGAAAACATTACTTTGTTCTGCGAGCAACACAATGCAATGTATGAATGTGTATGAATTTATGTTTCTCTACGAATAAATTCCAATTTCATTCTCAGGATGGTGAAATGAGTGCAATCCCATTTCCCTTAACGTTCCTACCCGTGGCTTTACATTGCTTTCTGCTTCAAAGTGATTTGCACACAGAACACCATGTGCTGTTGATTTTCAAATTTGCTTTGAACTCCTTCCACCATTCATTCTGCATTATTCTCCTGTATACTTTTTGCGTAGCAATAAAACTGTTTTCTGTTTCAACCCAATCTGCTAAACAACATGACTGTATATAAACCAAGTGAACTAACGTATATGTTTGTTTCTCAATTCACAGGTGATTGCCTTCATTTGTGGCTTCTTCGCCGGCATCCTTCTCATCATGGGACTGGCCTCGTCCGAATGGCTCATTTCATCGGGCTACAGACAAGGTACTTAATTGGCACAAATGTATTTTATATGCACGAATTCTCTTGTTTATGTTTTTAACAACTCTACACAGTCGTTGCACTCCTTCCCCACTTATTTGTCAATGAAATAAATTCAACCTGGTGCACAATGCACAATTATACAATTAGTTAATAAAACAGAGTGCAAACATTTACTTGAATGATCTGCGGTGTCCTATATAACATTGCATTCTATTCTCTAGTAGTACGCGGAATAATTGATTGATATGTGAACCATCCTCTTGACACTTCAACTTAAGTGGCAGTCACTAAAGATTATCCTGGAGAGTGCTAATAGTTTCCAGCCGTTCCCTATTGCCTCCAGTATCAGTTAGACATGTACATGTGTTACTTTGAACGAATTACAACACATTAAAATGTACACGGTCAAGTATGTAAATAAAGTCGACGTAAAGGCATTCAGTTTAGCACTGCATGTTAAACAATTATGTTTTGCCATCCACACTTGTATCTGTTTTCAAGCTGTGTGGTCTATTTAATATTCCTTCAGAACTATAAAGTACTAATTAGATTAGTCTGTACTGTAGTCTGTACCTAAGCTTAGGGGGGAAATAAATTATATTTGCATAATATATTGCCTTGAGACAGCAATACATATTTATCTGTATAATATTTCTCACTATAATAAAATCATAATATTGAATATGATTTTGTTTGTGTAGTGTAACGAAATCCTTGTGTAGTGAGTTGTTGTTGCCTGAATATGGAAAGGCGTTCTGTCAGACACTCCCCACTCATTTTATTCAATTTACAGAACGATTTGGAGAACCTCATTTATTTTCAGTTTGCAAGTGTCAGTTGAGTTGAGGTTCTTGTAAATAGAATGCAGATACACTTACAAATGTACAAACACAACATCAAGTTATTATTTATAGCTTTATTGTTAGCCAAAATTGTTTTATTGTACCAGATAAAAAGGAACAGACATAAATTGACATTTGCATACATTAATGTTTATCTTATTACATCATCAGTATCATTAAATACCCAATTCAGCAGTTTAGACTAGTAGAAGAAGCTACGCATGTATGGTTGGAGTCAATCGAGTGAGTCATTAAATACAGAAAAGAGTAAACATATTTTTATGTGGGTAGTTACACATTACTTACTAGCTGAGTGTTTTTAAATACTTTGAAAAGTTTGTTGTTAAAAAAAGTAAAAACTCACGTCCGTTTACAGAATGAGCGTATTTATTAATGCTTACGGCTGTGTCTGGAGTATAGATTTGACTAAGCCGTGCTTTGTTTGCTAATGAAGTTATCTTTTTCTTGTGTGCAGTAAATGATTCGATGGTAATAATAACAGTTTGTACTGTGCATGAACGCATAATCGTAAAGTGTAGTAAATCGTTTACGCTTACGTTCCCCTTCTGAATCAAAAAAGTGATTGACTTAACTAGATTACATAGAGTGAGGGAGTGTAAAGAATATATTGAGAGTTGGTAGACGTCCTTAGGATTCACTACAGCGAGAAATTGCAGGAGATTGAAGCTCTTGGCTGCCAGAGCCAATAAGATTTGTCATTCAGTAATCATACTTGAGAGTTGAGAGAAGAAGAAGAGCACTGCATCGAGAACAGATTCTGGAGCCATGCTGTGTGCTAATGTATTACTTGATTTGTGTGTATACAGAAAGTATATCGTATGTCTGCATCTATACACTATCACCTAATACGTGTGCTACAATAATGCGATCCTCTGCTATTTACCATGTACGACTGTATCTGTAGATGACTTTAGTCGTAAAGTTAGGAAACTGTAGGAAATAGAAGTTGGTATTTATAATGGAGATATTCATACAGCCAAGTAAGGATGATGTACTCAGAGTGAAACGGAAAATGAGATTTTGCTGGAGGGTTGATGGGATGGAGCGTAGCTAATAGACTTTAACCTCATTCTAAAACCATTTTGGAATGGCAATGGTGCCAAAGATGAGAAATAATTAAATCAAGTGTTGAAAAGCAAATGACTTCAAAAAGCTTGAAAGCTTTATGCGTACACTCTTAATCACGCACATCACTTACCTTCTTGGATGACTCCGAGCTGCTTACATTATTGAGTTAACTTGGAATGTGCTAACTTCATTCTTACTTCACAATTGAATTCTTCACGTTCCTTCCTAATTTTAAAATCATCATAATTTCTTGAGTGATGAAAATGTGCACAGAAGCGATAGGACTTTTTTAAAAATGTCATCTTGATAAAGTGCATCTAGAAATGCTAAGTAATATAATAAAACGATTGCAATTATATGTAAGTATATCAATGGATTTTTTAGTTTTCAATATTTCAACAAAACATTTTCACCAGTAGTTTGCACAGATAAATTGCGTGTTGGTGCATAAAAATAACATTAAATTACATGAATCGGGAAGTGACGTGAGTCATATTGTTTAGGAGCAATGTTTTGTTACTGTACGTTAGCTGATTGCGTCATCGTCTGTATAAGTACATGAAAGCGTACTATATTTACCATCCATTTATTGACTGTCCTGTAATATTGCTGTGTATGTCAACATGAACGATAATTCTTTCTTTGGACATAGTTATGTTAGACAGTTATCCGTATCTTGTATAGCAAGTCATTAACACTCAGCACGTGGGATGAGCTGATGTTATTATAACATGATTTTTCCAAAAACATGTCTCGTGTCGAGATATGTGACTTCTATTTTTGGGTATGGAATGATGATTCTTGTATGTTTCGTATACGTAAGATTGAATTAGGGTCGTCTCACTCGTCTCTCTTCTGTAGTACTCTTATTTACAATTGGTCTAGGAATGGAAGAAAAGGTTAGAAAAGGTAAATATTATAAAAGGGAGGGGAAGAGAGGGCGAAATATTTCCTTGGAACTGAAAGGAGAAGAGAGAGAGAGAGAGAGGGGAAAGAAAAAATGCTTGTGAAACTCATGGAAGAGTAGTCGTCTCGTACGGAGAAGGATTTGACGTGACTGAGAGAAAACGAAGATGAAAGAGACAGGAAAAATACGACGAATTGGTAGCACACACCATCCACACTGCACATGGTGCATATAACACTTGCACAGGGAATAAGTAATGTACAAACTGCTATAACAGAGTCATATACAGGATTACAAAACGCTCACTCTGTACTCTACGTTTGCATCATTGCACGTATAGCCCTATTAGATGAGTGTGTTATGTTGGCTTCGTTGGGTATAAAAAGAACCATCAGAATTTCATTCCAGCGTGTAGCAGCATAAGCACAAGCACCGGCTATAACTATTACGACTTCTCACTATTTCTCTGTTACTTCTTTTTGTCATGCTTTGAATTGGATTGTCGATTTGAGTACAGGATCGTACTCCGACTCGTATTTTGAGTAGGCATTGCATTGTGTTGTTCTCAGAAGTACAGACGTGTATATGTCATGTAGAGGATGCGGTGGTGTGGAGGTATGATGGTCTCATTGGTCTCTTGTAGGGAATTGCGGAGTAGAAGTGGAAGACGATTATTCCTTATTCGGTTTCGGCCCGAAATTCAGACATGACAATACAATATTTATCCGAATGGCTGAGGTTCTTCTACTTACTTAGTATGACAAGGCAACTAAACAAGCTGATCTTGTGGAATGGTGAGAAAAAAGGGGCGTCAGGAAGGTCCATGCTGCAAATACTACTACTACAACGTACATACCTACAACTACTAAAACTGCTATAAGTAGGTACAGGGAAGATTGCAGTATTTGATAAGACAGTGCATAGAGTGTAATGTACATGTGTATTCTGTGTGTCATGGCCATGCATGCACAATAGTCATAATGCTGTCTTGTAAACAAACAGATATACCTAAGAGAATTGCTATTTCTTTCGGAGCAATAAAATATCATCTGTATGCATCACTAGTCACTATTAAAGATATCAAGGATCCGATGTCTGCAGGGGATTGTGCATGTGCAAGTATTTACGAGAAATTGTAACTAAAATGCTGACAGTTCATGCATAGAAATGAGAACTAACAAACCTGAAGCAACCTAAGAGCAGCTCTATATTTACATCTTTCAGTCTCTCACAAGACATTTCAAATCCTTATTTGTTTTTCCTTTTCTGCTACAATGTTTATTCTTCATGGAAGGTTTAATTTCTCAATATCAAAATGTATTCATGTTGTAATGGAATGAGATACTTATTTATTACCTACATACTACTATAATGTAAGTTTGCATTTTTGCATTTTTATTTTTTAAATAATATCAATGAACTGAAGTTTTTATTTCGTAGAAAAGTAGGTAAACTATATAGACACAGAGATATCTCATTCAGTTAATTTTTATAAAAACATTCATAATCAATTTAAAATTATAGGTAGGTAGTACCAATAAAAGGAAGCGATACCGTAGAATCTTAATAAACTTTGTTAAGGTTCATAATATTGTTGACCAATGATAACGAGCTAATGCTAAACTCCTTAAAAGCAAAGACAGTATTAATTATGAACCGTCTGAGCATTGTCCTACTGCGATGAAGACGTACGACGATTGTTTGATTTACCATTTGCCACGAGTGGAGCTTGTGTTATGAAGTCATTGAAAATTTACGTATAGTACAATAGCACAATGTTAAACAGCACACAAAACTAAGAGATATATGACATGTCAAAAAATAAGTACGTTACATAGTGAATGAATAAGTTGGTTGCTTGTGTGTGAAATGAGATGGGATGGAGAGAATAGCTTTAGCAAATGACAATGTCCTACCGGAAAATAGCGAATTACTGTAATTAAACAAAGGACAGAGAGCTACTAATCATTAATAATGTAAAAGAACGTGCAAAGCCATAAGGAAAAGAGAGCTGTGTTGGGATAATTGTATTATTATTCATACTACGTACAAAACATCGTGTACTGCAACTCTGAGAGACACGAAACAGAGCTACTACTCTCATAGAGATGTTTAGCCTGCTACGTGAAATAAAATAAAATACTGACGTGATGTACAATTAGTGTTATTGCTATAGTGTGATGGATGCTCTGTTTGAAACGACGATGACTACTAGTACCAGTAGAGTAGGTAGTATCAGCAGAGGAAGTCAGAATGCAATTAGTATTAATGTATAGGTTTGGTCTGAACTAAAGTAAATTACATCGAATGCAACTGTATGAGTTGTACAAAAGTTTTCTGTGTTGTACTACTGTACTTTAGTGTAGGATGGATTTTAATTATTATCTTTGATTCTTGATTACAGGACTGTTCGTTTACTGTGTGGGGAAGAATGTGTCGACGGTGCCATTTGTGACGGCGGGTGGTGAGGGATCGCAAGAAGGGTGTCATCGTATCGATCTTAGTGTGCAAGGTGGGTTGTTTTTTCTTATCTGTACAAGCTGTAGCTTTATTACTTATTTTTATGTAGCATACAACTTTTGGCCTTTCCTCTTCAGATTACTGAAATACACGGAAAATTCTATGACAGTAGTGTTGCCTATTTAAAACAAAACATTTACCTGATATTTATACATTGTGAAGTAAATTATATATTGTCTATGAATAAAATAAATTGACATTATACCATAATATTAAACTAAATCAGCTAGTAGGTAAAAAAATGAAATCTTTAATGGTTAAACTTTTCTAAGATTGAGAGTGCTTCTTATGTTCATGTCGTTTAGTTTCCTAAATAGTTTCTTTGGAAGAAACATGAAGCAAAACAAAAGACATTGATTTTTGTTTTCGTCTAGACACTCATCTCATCTTTGAACTTAAAGCGAAAGTCTTGTTTGTCAGAATTTTGTCAACCGAAAGAATTGCAGGACCAAACTAGTCTGGTCACCGCTACTTACATTTACATCTGAAACAAACAGCGCTCTCGTATCTCTCTAATTTTTTATGGAGAATACTTTTTTGTTGTGTATATTGTAATGGGAATCTTATTGTCAGTATAATATGGTATGTTGTTATTTTGTTGTATGCAAGAAAGAAGGACTCATTTCTCAGCGATTCTATATCTTCGCATCACTAGTAAAAGAATTTCTGTGAGAAGATCTGAAACTTTTTTCCTGGAGTATCAAGTTGCATAGTTGCAGTCTCAAACCTCTTTTACAACTACAATTACCATAAAATCATAGCTTCCATTGTCTCATTCACCAATGTATCAAAAGACGAAAAGAGAAGGTTCAAATGCAACCAGAAATTAGATGTCTATTCATTTACAATTTTCAACTGGATATAATATAGGAACAAAGATACATCTTACATTTAACCATTGACACTTTAACACTATTGTGACGGTAACGACGAAGCATCGAATGATTTGAAATGCAGGACAATGTTCCATGAGAGCTTGTGTAATGTTTCAACGTATAATGCAGACAGTTATTTTCTTGCCACCATAGTATTGCCATTAAAAGTATAAATGAAGTAGCTTGCAGTAAAAGTCTTTTAATTGGTACTCAAGTCCAGTGCCTCCAGTCCTTATCATCCGTCAGTAGAATTTGAAAAACCGGTTCCACTATGGAATTATGTCTGGAATCAACGTTTTTGCCATTTCGGACGTTCATGAACTTTCCCTGTATATATTTATGATCTGCTGTGGTAATAATATTTGTATATAAAATGAGACAAAATCGCTTCAGGGTATCAAATATCCAAAGTACAGATAAATAAGCCTACATCTCTTGTAATTCAATTGCTAATTACGGAATACGTCGAATATTTCATTACTGCCGGCCTGTACGCATGCAGTATTATACTTATTCACAATAATACTTCCTTATAAAGACTGTGAATACATTTAAAACCAAAACTATGAATAAATAATCGAAACAGTTGTACAGATCTCACGGAGGCAGTCCTCGTGTTATAACTGTGTGTGTGTGGTGTGTGGGATAACTGAGAGAGAGCTTTGATGATTTGTTTCCAGATCATGTTTTCCCAGTGAATTGGTTTGCTGAGATACAATCTGAAAAATGGTTTATAGGGTTCACACACACACACACAACACCAGTGTGTACGTTGGTGTACATACTGTAATTAACGAGAGAGCATCCGTGTTCGATAGCTGATTAAGTTGAACAAACTGATTGCTAGTGTTCAAATCTTCCATAGCCCTCTGTCTTAATATTTAGGTCTTATATGGAAAGTTTGCCTAGTGGGTAGAGTGAGATAGAAAATATTATGACTGGAGTGTATAGAATTACAAATTGAGATATTGATTTATTTCCACAGGCAATTTATTTTTCTTCGGATGCAACAATCTGTACTACGTCTGTATTCTGTATCTATACATATACGTGTTTACTGCGTCTGAGAAAAATTTCTTGACAGCCATCCTCCGGTATTTATTAATTAAGTGGTAGAACTGGTGGTAATAAATTTTGTTTGTGTTTCCTCTTTGTTACAGCATACACATTAGTAGCAGCGGCATTTTGCGTCGGAAGCCTTTTCGTGGATCTGTTCGGCACGTTGTTGACAGTTCTGGGGCTCCGGTGCAGAGATCCGAATAGGAAATATAAATACTACCGGATTGCCGTTTACGTTATGGCTTTTGCACGTAAGTACCCTTTAATACTTCAATATTTGATCAAATGTTTTCCTGCTCTCATAGATAGGGATTTGTATACGCAGTTACTAAATACATACTTATGGGTTACTATTAGTATTTACATTATTATTTATTGGATTGCCTGTAATGGTGGACGAACCCATTTTGGGAAAATAAAAAATCGTATCATGTGGTAACATACGGGGACGGTATTTGTACATTCAAAGGAACCTTGTTTATAGTTTACATTAACTTATACTATTAAAATAATTGTATCAACTTGCGGTTTAAAGGATTATGTGGACAAAACTTTCTACAGACATTATTATAATATTATCTCAAGTGCAGTATAATCTAGAACTAACATTTGGCCATGCAAAAGAAATTGAATTGTAATCGATGGCACAATCAGCGATCAATTCCTAACGCGTCATTCCATATACAGAAATAACATGGAGCCTCGCATCACATCTTTACATAGCGAGAGAGCCTCAGGACATGGATTCAAATTAAGATTTGACTTTTATGATGTTAATGCCTGTGTTTGTCATAATATAATGGATGTACATTGAATTCAGACTTTGGCATTGTGTATTTATTCGTATTATTATCCAAACGTACCTATTTATCATTAACTAGTTTAGGATTACAATGTTTGCATAATGAAATCCTACAGTCGGAGTTATAAAAGATTTATTGTTTACTTACACTGAAACTCTCTCGAATTAGAAAGGACAGATTTGCTTTTCAATTGAACCATTGAAACAAACATGGCTCTTTACAATTTACAAGTCATCTCTTTGATTGAATGCCGGAACTGTGGGTTTAAAAAGATGCGCATTGCATTACAATGAATTGTCCCTACACGAACACAAAAGGTTCTTGAGATGAACTTTACCTATATTTATATTTTGTTCTGGTATATCGTATGTAGTATGATTTCAAATAAGGCTATAGAACAAGACAAGGGTACAATGTACTTAAAATAATAGCAAGCCAAATGAAAGTAAGAAAAATCTTTGAAAGTTGAATTAGTGTTATTATTGCATGTCAATAATTACTTAATGTGTTTTAAGGACTTCTTGTTTCTGTTGTTGTTAAGGATGATAATTTTATATGAGTTACAAAGAAGGATTTGTTTTCTTATTTGTTTGCAGTGGTTGCCGTCCTAGTTGCACTTGTAGTCTATCCTGTGTGCTTTGCCCAAATAATGGAGAAAAGTAAGTGCCTATAATATGAGAATATAAGATTCTTATAGCTTCGATTATTTTTTATATGATAAATGAACCACTCTCGGAATTATCGTGTAGTTAGTCTCATTTGTAATTGTTTGGTTTGATTGTAATTGATTTAGGTAATCGTCCAGTGTGGGAGTTTGGTTGGGCGTATGGTGTGGGATGGGGCGCTTCTATATTCCTCTTCGGAGGAGTAATTCTTCTTCTATGTGACAAGGAGTCGGAGGAAATCTACTACAAAGAACGGACCATCGTGCAATACGCAGATAGTAACAACAAAGTCTAACGAATGCCTATAATACAAAAACTTAAGGAACGTTGATCGACATAGGTATAGAGAGAGAGACAGAAGAAGTTGAGGAGAATTTTGAGAATTCCCAAACATTATTATATGCCCACCTTAAAATATCTACATATTCACATTACTACTGATACAATACATACATACGTACCTTCGTGTACTTCTTATTGCTAGTGGATTATTTAACTAATACCTTAAACCTATATTATACCATTTACCTTTACCAAAATATAAACGAGCTCTTACGCAACATCCAGCTACCTATATACAAAACAAATATGTAAAACAAATACAACTTAATAATTATACCCGTCTGCTAATAACGTTATATAAATGTCAACGCATAAACATGAAATACAGTAAAAAAGGAACAGAAAACAACATTAGTGTTATTATCCACAACTAAAAACCATGCATTCAACAATTTGTGAATTTCTACTATATAATAATGAATACGAAGCGAATTGCAAATTTCAATACAGCTAACTCTAAGTAAGTATACTAAAACGTGTTTTTGTAGATTAGACTAAAAAATTATGTTAAATGAGTTTTGTTGTACCAAGGAGTAGATTTTGAGCTAGCTGATGTATGATTCGTATGAGAAATAATATATTATTATTATCAGTGTCAGCAGTACTGTACCAAGTAACATTTACACAAGCTGTTTAGCTACATCTACTATAGTGGAGTAATTTATTAGTACATACATACCTACATTATAAATAATCTATAGTAATCACAGATAAAACCATGCCCAGTTAATATACAGCCAGATTAGCACATCTTAATAATAAATGTTACTATCAGTACTACTAATAGAATTATAACCCTATTTAAAACAGTAATTCGCATTGTATATGGATATGTGTATCAGACATGTATTAACTGTTTCAAAATTATGTAGGAATTAGAAATATGTATGCCACAACTACAACTGTCTGTAATTTTAAATACCAACATTAGTACAATAAGCGTATAGAGGTTGCTTATTCAGGAGAATTATCAATGTACCACTCAGATAATGTTCTACATTACATGTAAGTGCCACTTTATTACTTATTGAGTGTATAATAATTCGCTTAGTGATCTGTAATGAAATTCTCATCATCATTTAGAATTCTCTTTTCCAATCGAAATGTGTAGGTGTCTATGAGCTCTTGAACCTTGTCTTGAAAGTCTTGTCATGTCACAAAGTTACCTCGTCATGCTCTGTAGACTTTTATAAGTTAGTCTGTTATTTTATGTTATGTTTTCGATTCCGTGGTTTGAATTTGTATTTTGATTGCCTATACTAATAGTTTGGCATTTATCATCACTAGAACTAGTAGTAAGACAAGTGGGATTCTCTGTAATTTAATTTAGTACTGTTAATTCAATATTAGGCACTGCTAATTATTTTGTGATGTTGATTTTATGTGCAATATGAAGGGAGTTTGGATAGGAGACGTGCCTTGAACGCATTGTACTCCAACTCTGTTACTATTACCACTAGAACTGCGTAAGAGGATGGAGAGTAAAAGACACCATCTCTGATGTCTGAGTAATATTTAGTTACACTGTTAAGGTATGTAGATGCTAAAGTAGGAATATTTTATTCCTTTTTGGTTGACTTAAGATATTTCTTATAGGGGAATGATAATAATATGATATTATTCACATTGGAAAACTTGGCCTGACTTGACCCAGATATTTGACTAATATGCAAATGCAATGTAGAGGGAAAGGGGAGTTTGAACTCGTAAAATCTGCGGAAACGTGTATTAGATCTCTTGTTAAATATTCATAGCCTACAAATTGAGATCCCGAGAGAACGAAGCAGTCAATTCATAACCACCGATGTTAGAAGGAAATCCGAGTTTCTTTCGACCTTTCCTTCTAACGAGACAGTTTAAGTAGTTTCTTTGGTATTTTACTGCCTTCCCCTCATCGAGCGAGTTTAGGAAGCTAATTCATCTGGAAATGAGAAATCTATTCCATTCTTCCAGCAGGAATATAGAGACATGTCGTATAATAGCAAGGAATATGTATATGAAGCTATTATCTATATAATATTTCCTTTTCCTTAATGCTTGTCGGTTCTATTGTCAAGTTGAGAGCATTAGAGGGGTCTCTGCATACAACATTGCGAGAGGAAGAGATAGAGAGAAGAAAGACGCTTTTCTTTTCAGCTCCAAGACCACATTATCTATTAACATCCTTCAATCGATCGATAGTCCACTGAAACGAAGCTGAGAAACTGTTCCGATCTTGTAAAAGTAAAGTCAAATCAAAAAAGGTTTTCCCTAATGCAAATATCATTATTACATTACACATGGAACTCAAAGACAGATAATGTAGGTTTTTATTGTCAAACCTGGAATAATATTATTTGGTCTATGTTTCTATCACACACCACTACTACTACTACTTCCACGTGGCTCTAGCTCCGATTTCTTTTGTTATACTCAATGCAAAGGCAATGCAATTTCACATTTAACGTCTAAAATGCAGCTACCACTTTTCTGTATAGTCAAATTAAGCTTTACTATATGTATGAAGCTTTTCTGTCGAATTCAAAGACTTGCCGGTAACAGTAGTTTCTTAGGTATATTCACATGCATACTCGAATCATTATTAAATGTCTCACTTAGTAGTGCTTATTATAAATGTTAAAGATTAAGATTGCTGAAATATACCCATGCTTGTCAAACGACTTGTGTTTCGATGTTGACAGTGTCAAATTTCCCATACGTTGTTAATTAAAGTGCTAAAGTGTTACTACAGGTAATTGAGACTTTTGACTGCAAATGTACAGTTTACAGGAATTTAGTCACATATACAACACAAAAGATATGATCTGCAATAGTTTAGCGTAAGTATATCACACAGAGATCGTTTATACACCGTAAAACACTTGATAATTTGCAGCTGCTACTGAAATAGAGAAATATACGGGAGATATCTAGTTGATATTGAATTTGACAACTTTTGGCCAGGTTGATGTGTTTTTGAAATCGTATTAAATTAGAAGTGTATAGTGGACACGATGGAAGAATCTATCAAAATGACTTTTCAGGTAGCAACTTAAGTACTGATGAGGTAACTAATTTTCTTATTATTAAGTCTAATTTTTACAGCTTATTAATTACTAAACTTTTGTTATGTGTAAATCTCTATGTTCTGTGTCCAACTAATAAGTAGTAAAAACCAGGATGCATATTGCATCCTGGAGGAATGTATGTGATCGTTTATATTCTGTAAACCTTCTTTGTAGAAAAAGAATATATGTTTAAGCTAGCAAAATAGTTTATGAATATTTTGTGCTATTTATTGTATTGCTACATTATTTTGAAAAGTTGCTCTGTGGGTGCTATTACGTAAAGATTGGAGTCAATTTCATTTCATGTACCTATTTGTATATCTAATTAAAATCCGGAAGTTCATACATGGCACTTCAAAATCCGTAGCTATCCGACATCGATATCTGTTAGATAATATGTTAACAAAAATTTTACATCCTATGTAAATTATTTGCAATTGACTTTAATGTGTATGATTTTGGTCGTACGTAATAGCATTTGTAAGACAACAATGAGGGGAGTACATTGATGAAGACACGATTGAATATTGAGTGGATGAAGTTCTCCATATTATTCAAAGAGATATTGTTAGAAGACAATGTGCATGAAATCTAGTCACCGTGTTATAAATGTATAAACAGAATTATTTGAAATGAAAACAAACAAATTGACTTGATTGATTTTCAATGTCAGAATAGAACAGATGTATCCTATGAAATAGCAATCTTAATTTAGCTACACAATACTGTATGTAAAATAGTCCAGTGAAATCATATAAATGTATTGAACCTATAAAGATAAATGTAATATCATGTAACATAAGTATAGAATACGAGTCCGCAAGTAATAACAATACATTATAAATTGTCTGGTGCTAAAAAATCAGGTTTTCAGTTAACTGAATAATGAGTAAGAATATAGAGTGAAGTAATAGCTCTGACGGTTAGTATTATACTACATATACTATACGACAAAACTCTACAGTAATAAATAATTGCTACTGTATAAAATATTATGATGATGTATTCTGTGTGTTAATTACTTTCGTAAAAATTTGCAATGCTTCAGATTCTATTGCGTTGTAGGTATTAAATTGGGATTATACGAGCGAATAAGGCCCTAGAAAACGACTGTGTTTGCGTGTAATAAGGGAGAAAATATAAAATTGTATGAATTCTGGGATTGTTTTTATGTGTCAATTCGTGTCATAAGTTATTTTAAATATGTGTAATGTGTAATATGACTATATGACTTATATAGGTATATATAGCATGGGCTTATAAAGTATGATTTATAAAATGGAGCACATTATTCAATTATAAGCCACTGTTACTTATTCGGGGACTTTCAATGCTAGACGCTCTACTACACATATTATACGTACAGATATACAAACAATTATTCTTGGTGACTGTTAATTGCCATTGATGATAAGAATGATTATAACTATGTAGCAACGTGTATGACTTAATAAATTCGTATAATTAATCATATCTCTATTATCCTCTCCTCCTTCTCTTTATTATCATTCAATTCCAATTCACTTCATCGCAAGAATGCTTCTTTTGTTCACTTTATTAAACTCTGCTGTAATCTCAACAAAGACTCTACACGTGCAACTTGTACGAATTCGGGAGTCCGCATTTTCTCACACTATCGATTGCAAATGAAACGGTTGGAGAGTATACAAATACTAATGAAACCATTCCTGCCTTATAAATCATTTAGCATTCATCTTTACATTTTATTTTGAGAGAGGACGAAACTGAAAAACTTCATAAAAAGGAAAGAATACCCGAAGTGATACATGGTAGAATGATCCCCCGATAGATTTTGTTCTCCGTCATATATGATGTTCCCCTAACATCCAGGACTGGTTTTGAGTAAGCACACAACAAAATCTGTAAACAG
>JABASD010002494.1:0-26315 GCA_019776165.1 Pogonognathellus flavescens
TTTGCGTTATTTTGACGGAGTAAATAGGAAAATAGCGGTTATTTGTGCGTTATTCTCTGACGGTCAGATATGCAACATTGTCGCTCAACGAGGCCGCATGGCTGGAACTGAAGTAACTTCAGCTGTGACATATAAAAAGCTCCTAGTAGGGGTCAGGGGTATCCCTCCAAATTTCTGCACATTTAATTTGTTAGTTATTTTGTTTTGGATTAATATTGTATTTATCAGTATTCTATGTACATTTTATGAGAACAGCATTGTTGGCTATGTTTAATAATTGGGATTTTATAAATCGTCATCGTCAAACTCGCGTCCGCCCGTGGATTGACCTTTTTTACCCTTTTTTCCATTGATTAATTTTAATGGTGTGTATCTTGACGCTGGAGCTGTTGAGACAAACAAAAAGATCATCGTTATCATCGTTATTATAAATTGCTGTGTACAATGAGTGCCTTTACCTCTTTACCACAGGCAAAACACAGCAATTTTAATTAATTATTGGTCTTTGTAATACAAAAAAACATGAAGTCATAAACAAGGGAATATATCAATAAAGACGTGTAATTTGTAGGTTCTACATGTAATTGCACACTCTAAGCCTTGTTTACACAATAATTAATGTTGGATCTTACCTAACGTCGCGGTACGGTCGAAATCATACTGTCTCGTGTATGGGGATGGCTTGAGGCAGCAATAATGTATGAGAAGATAAAGTACACAGACAACAATGGCAAAAACTGCAGCAATCTTTAAAAGAAGGTCTTTGGGAATAAAATGCAAACCAACGTAACCAACTAGACCACCGATGCCTCTGCCTGCATGAAACAAAACAAACACAAATGCGATTAGTAAAGGTTCATTTATCTCTCTGTGTATAATCAAATACACTTTGCTTGTTCTTCTTGAGGCTTATTCTTCTGTGACCATTTCTTATATACACTTTTAACTTTTATACAAGCTAAACTCTCTGAAATGATATGAACTATATTATTTCAGCAAGGATGATAAATTTTATACATGATTATTTCCCTAATAGTCTCTATCACGCATAAAGTTGAGATTTTTTGCAAATATGATACATAAGTACCTGGAAACTAAAATCAACAACAGCAACAATAATAATAATAATACAGAGGTACATAGTAGATACTTATCTGTGTGTTAAGTGAAAGCATTCGTCTTGAACACAAATTATAAGGGAAACAAACGAAATAAGTGCAGAACAACAAATCTTTTACGGTTTGTACATTTATAACAAGCAAAATACTGCTACGATGTGACTTAAGTATGGAGATAATTATTAGTGCACATTTATTTTGATATATTATACGTCTCGTCTCATTTCCTGTGTATAAGCTACATTAAGTACTACATTGTAAGGTTTGTAAAGGAAAAGGAAGGGAAATATTTATACGGAAAGTTAAGACATAGACAAGAGACACTGCCAAAAAACTTCTAACAAGGGTGATGGATTCCACAGTACAGCGAACCTTATAACCAAACCGTAATAATAACACTTGTTTCTCTCTCTGTGTTCTCTCGCTCTGATGATATTATTTAGAAAAAGTATTTCTCACGATTTCATCATTACCACAAAAATCGACCAACACAATACAATTACCTACTATGTTATTTACATGTTATAAAAATTTCATGTAATAAATACTCGTACTCATTTATCAATCATAATCTCATCTCAAACACAAATACAACATGCCTTCTAGTACATGATTTTACCCTCGTTCAGGAGACAATTGAATAATAAAGTGCATTAAATGACATCCGCGTAATAAAACATAAATGCAAAAGAATTTCGGTATTAATGGGAATTGTAGGTAAGAACTGCATTTGCTCCTGGCGATTTAGATATTAGGTATGTAGTCTATGTAGTACCGTGCCTACATTTTTACACTACTGTAATTTATCCACGTGCTCAGGTACCCATTCCAAATGTGAAATGTGCCAAAAATTTTCAGTGAGACTTTGTACAGAAAAACAATTTTTCATTTTTATGTATAACAACCTTATAGCACATAAAGTATGATGCATCCTATTAAAAACATCAATACTCTGTAAAAGTGCCTGTTAAATTTGTAAGCTGAAAGAGAGTGAGAGTGAGAAAGTATCCTAATCCTAATAATAATGTAGATTTATGAATTCGAGACGTATTTTACCGTGGGAAGAAAATGAGACGAAGAAGAGGAGAGAAATAATGGCAAGTTATTATATAGACACTACTAGAGACAGGTATTAATATTTCGACGAATGTAATTGTGTATTGCCTTAAAAGGAAAAACTTTGTCGCTTAAATTGCTGCATTGTTTACCAACATGAAACGAAAGGTCTCACATAAAGAAAAAATATGCGACGCTTCTCGAAATGATGACACGGCAATTATACACTCAAAAATGTCGAATCCCCCCACACCACCACTTGGACCACAGACAAGACTACACACTACAATTGCATGACATGGAAAAGCTTTGTTGTCATAATAATAATGAAACACTCGAAAGGAAGTGAATTGACTGTAAAGGTAATTCTGTGGTAGTTGTGTGCATGTGGCAATAAAAGTAGTACTAAATGAAGATCTCTTTGCCTTTTGTGTGTATGTGAATGATGATGCTGTGTCTGTGCTTTGCTTACCAATACAACAATACAGGGTAACAATGACAGTCTGACAAGTCGCAACTAAACTGCGAGGGGCAGATGTGTACGTTGTGTAGGAGGCAGTGACCCAGACCATGACGACTGAGAATGTGTCCATGGCTCTCAGGAGGAAACTCCATTCGGGAATTGTATTATTTAAATACGCGTACCCTGCGACAAAGAAAAAATACAGACATGATTAAATTAACATAATAAATTCATTATTAGGGAAACACATGTAAAATATACACAGTCTACTACTATTTTCATATGTAAATCAGCTCATAGGAACATTACTTACTTAAAATAATAAAAAAAGAGTGCTATTTACACATGGAAGAGAATACAGAAGACATTTACGTACATCGAGTGCAATTGCATTGCATCATATTCTTAAATAATAATTCACGGACGTGACATGGCAAATAAAGTAATCCTACTCAACTCTGTGAACTCATAAGGAGTTCCGCTCAATAAGTCTTTATGCATTTATCCTGTTGTCATTTTATTAAAAGTTTGCAGACAACTTTGCACGTTTTATTATCATCTTTTTAACGTATGTCCTCGTTGTGTATGTGAAATGTGCACACAAATCGTGAATTGGCCTTTATTTAAGTGCAGCTACATGTATATTGTGAACCTAAATTACTTTGCGTTTTTTCCAAAGGCACTTTAAACTTTTATGCCTGGAAAACACCAATAAAAGAAAGCAATTAAAGTTAAATGTGTGCAAGTAAATATTTACGTTGCAGTTGCGTTTGCACTTAGTGTCTTTCATCACGAGCATATATAAAGTTATTTCAGTTTGCACACACATGAAATGAAATTAAGTAAAATATTGTGCAATGTTATGATCCCAGTAGACCACTAAATTGTATATAATAATCTGTACAATCAACTCCTATATACCGAAACACAAAGCACACGCTAACTCAAGGTAAATACATATTACTACTACTGTTGCAGTAACTAAAATTGCCTTTGTATTAAAACGAAGCTGAAAATCAGCTACATGGACATTTGAATGGCATTTTACAACAATACAAGCATCACATGCACATGAACGTGCATATGGCAAGGTACTTGTGTATATTGGTTTGACACGAAAGCATTACTCTCTCAGACAAGTCAGTAGGTATTAGAAAGATAAATATTTTGTAGTGTATGAGTGTTACCGACAGTTGTGTATATTTACAATGTAATCTATGTGAAGTCTATTTCAAAGCTTTCTTTGCCATGTATTATTACTAGTCCAGGTGTTCAGAGAGTTCAATTCAGCAGCTAAAGTAAAGTGAGCAGTATTAATTTTGAGAGTTAGACAGAGATGAGCACTTTGGCCCGTATAGAGAATTGTCTGTTGTTATAATATTATTGTATAGCGTGGTTTTAATATGGTGTTGGTTATAGTATACCACGGCATAATAAAGAGGATGAGACCTGGAGAGAGTTTCTAACATCAGTCTCATCCTCACCCAATAATGAAACCGATATACCAAAATACCACATTGGAGATGGATGTATCTATATAGAGGAAAATAAAACACATGCCGTGCCTTGTCATGAAGAATAATAATAATAAACTTGGCATATGACTTATTGACACGTACTTTTCTCACTAACTATATATTACACACCTTAACCTTACTAGCTGTCAAAACAAAATAATTATGGGTGCAAACTTGATAGAGCAGCAGCTTGAGACTTGCAAAATTCGTTAAAAATAATACAGGAAAAATGCGTGTTTGTGAAATATACGTTTTGTGTTAACGTGCAGTGTAAAATGCTCAACATACACGCAAAAATAAATAAAAATCAAATATTGTGAATAACTTAAGAAATTGCTTTACTAGATAGAATACTGACTTGTTCGTAATCGTTTTCAGAGACATGATATGATTTTTAGACCAGTCATTGATTTTTAATTTTACGTTTACCATTAGGGATCTACAAAAGTTCAAAAGCAGATTAAACTAGTTTTAAACTGTCAAAAGAATAATCTCCTATATCTGTGAACCCTCTAGCTAACTATGATGCGTTTGCTAATAAAGGCCTATAAGCTCTACGAAAAGTCTTAAGCCGAATAAGCTCTTAAGCAAAATAAGTATATAGGATCATTTCATAAGTAGAAGATTATAGCATTCTTTCTTTGTGTTATATGAACCATTGATATAAAGTTACAAAATTACAAAAGACTACGTAATTATTAATAATAATAATTTCGTAATAATAATGTTTCCTGTACTTTTATGTCTCTACGGAGGCAAATGACGCATCAGTAAGCTACAACTGACGTGTGATATTTATAAATGATATTTATGATTTGTAAGTGAAAGCTCTTTGCATGTAATAATGATGTAATGTTGGAAAACAAGTCTAAGCTCCACTGAACACTAAAAGCCTACATGTTAACTCACAAAGATTATTGTGGTATTTAATAATTCTATGCAATTAAAAGTTCAGGGAGGAAATGTCAAAAGCCTAACTTAGACAAGGTGTATATAGGTATATCGCTGTGTGTTCTCCCCATGGATGTATAAAGAGCTGCAGTCTACAAATGAATAACGCCTACACATCTCAATTCTTAATTTACTGTGTAATTATCTTGTAGAAGGAAGGAGAAACCTAAGCTGTGGCTAACCTTTACTTGTTTTCTTCAGACTTCATAGAAAGAAACAACTAAAAGATTCACACCTCTTTGACGTTCCAAGCAATGTTTGACCTTTCACACGCCTAATGCATAGCAATAAATTTCCTTTCAGGGCTGCAAAGCCAAACTCATACCTCATCGATTAAAACAAGACAATTTAGCACAAACAGTCATAAAACTATTAATAGCATTGTATGCACATTCACGTTGACGTTTAAATCCATGTCAAGGGACAAAATGCAATAACATAACACATATACTACAATCTGTACAGTAAATTATTCGCTTATCTTTGTTCTATCTAAGCAAACACTCTGGCAGTAATTTACAATATTAGGTATAAGAATGCCTATATTAGAAATGAACTTTCATAAAAGTATGAATGCCAAACTAAATTAAAACTTGAAAGTAAATGAGAATGCTATAAATTTTTAAGCTCTTTGTGTTAAAATGTATTTTCATACATTCTTTATACGCACGAATACAGAATACAAAACGAGTGGGCATTTTATTTATGCTTGCTTAAATTCTCGATCCGTTTAAATAAAAATTTAGTGTGCTAAGAAATTTCTACTCACATTTAATAGATACAATTAGCTCAATCACAGTGCAAAATTGTATGCTATGTAAGAAGAGAAAATTTGTTGTTACCCGTAAACTGCAAGGAGTAGACAATGAGTGCAATGCCGAAGATATTTTGATGTCCGCAATATTCAATGACTTTTTCCACTCTGAAGATGAAGATAAGAGCTGGAGAAACTGCGGCTGTAGCACCAAGTCCTATTTGTAAGATGTTTGCTTGTAGAGATTTAATTTGGTAGAAGGACAGGACATCAATTAGTCCATGGAAGCTTCCAAGAATGACGAGTAACGTAAAGAACACAGTGGTGTGACCCCGGAGCGTCCAACGGAGCAGCATGGGCCGAACTGTCATAGGTTTGGGAACCCATTCGGCATGGTATGGTAAGGCAATCACACAAATTGCTGATAAAATCAACCAACTGGAGTAACCCACGAGATACTCCAAGTGCCTGTACACACACAACACATAAAACACAAAGAAAAAGAATTCGCATTTATTTCTTCCGTTCAACAACAACACGAGATAATGTCAATGACCATTTTATTTATCACCAACCAAGAATGAGACGATGTTAAATTAGCTACGAAAAAGGCTGTTGCAGATAACAAGTTACTTTTACTTTCCTCCGCACAGTCCCAAAAGTCCCAATCTCAAACTACACACCACACGTACATTACACATCCAACAACCAACATAATTACCGCAGAGAGAGAGAGGGAGAGAGACAGAGAGAGAGAGAGATACCACAGTTAATTTTATTATCCCCATCGTACAGAATTACATGTTGAGATCCCTGAGTCCTCTGGTACATGAGTCTTTAGTGCTTATTATTATGCCTATAAGACATTTCTTTTTTTCCCGTAGCGTTTTTTTGATTGCCGCATCATAAATATGATTTATTAATTCGTAACGCTTATAAGCATGCGATTCAACTTTATTATTCCGAAGGAGATAATAAGATTGATGCATAATTCTCTTAAGATAGACAGAAAAATCCAGCCACATAGCAGACACTAACGAACACAGTCAAAGATAGTATAACTACATACTCTTTAAAGCATAATGGATATGGTTATGGCATTTTGATATGCATGACGATATTTCTTAAATATACTTTTCCGGTCTTTCAGTCATGGTAAAGGAAAATAAAAACGGGTGGAGTTTTTAACTCGTGTATGTATGGAAGGATATAGTGGTAGACACAGTGGAGTATTTCTATTCTCAGCTTGATGAAGTCCTCCAAGAAAAAGTTTTCTAACTGTTAGATTCTTGAATGTAGTTCTTTTGTTTTTCTTACCACCCTTGATCCTTAATCAGGAATGCAAGTACCATGTGTACTTTATACATTCACATTATATCCACAATATTATTACAATAAAAATAATATTTACAATTAATTATACGTCAAAAATCATTTACTTTCATTTCTGGAAGCATCTAACGCAGACTCATCTGTATTATTACTGAAAAACAATTCTATGTATTATATTGTAAACGCTATACGAAATTAAGATGAATCCGTGATAAGTATTAAAAGTTTTTTCTTGGAAGTTTGTTACGTAAAACATGCACCTGTACACAAAAAGGTTAAAAATGCATTTTTGATTGAACCATTATATTTGTAGACATAGAATTGTTCATTCATTGAGTACTGACTGGGTACGCTATAAATAAACTTACAAGGATTTAATTCGATTAAATTATTTCTGAACCGCAGTCAGTGTTCTTCTGCATACATCCCAGTAGGGAATCACAGAGAACATTTTCTACAATGTTTCCAAAGCTTGTTCTTAATCCTAATAAGGAATGTAAGATTTTTTGTTGGTACAGAAAACAGCAAGACTCTTCAATCCGCATATCTATGCAGTTCTTCGTATTACTTTACTAAAAGATATATAGGTATAGTAATATTATTTCCGATATGGTTAAGCATGTTTATATAAGTTCAGAACAGATATACAAACATACCTACATACTTCTAGTACATCATCGTTATTCATCGGGAGATATACCATGAATCTTCCTGAAGTGTCATTAATGGTTGCATAAAGCAAATACAAACAAATGTATACAGCATTCCTATCCTACCTTGTAAATATTTCATCCTAGTACAGAACCTAACATTTCAAATTGAAAAAGTACGTTTATGCTTTCAGTACATTCGAATTCCTATATTAACTTTATAGTTTCCATATAGGGAGGGTGTCTCTACAGGGAAAATAGACGAATTTTTTCTTTGTTTATGCAATAGTAAAATAAAGAGATAAAAACAATCATTAATTCTAAACTCGGGATATATGGAGCCAATAAGGTTGCTCTCATCCCTGTTTGTATTCTTACTTCAGTTTAAGTGTAAGCTCATTAACATCGCCCGGTACAAAACATTTGTCTATATGGACAATAAATAATACACGTGTATTGACATGTGACAGACAACACATCTCATTCAATACATCAAACACACATTATTATCTACTTTCCACTAATACGTTAGCAATAAAACATTTCGAATGATTACTGTAACTGCATGTAATTGCTTTGCTCTTATGTCTGTCTGCGAGCACCACTACATTTTTTATAGCACCGGCATTATAAAGTAAACTTAGCAAGGCTTTTTTATACAGGCTGGTATAGTACTTCTTACCTACACGGAACGCCGGGACGCATAGCAAATGACAGCAGCTGTCACCATTAAAAATTATCTTTCGAGTGAGGGGTTCTTGTGAATCGTAGCGTAACACACCACTTTTTGTTCAGTACGTAATGCATCCAAAACAAAAACTCGGACAAAACACGAAACCAAGTCAAATTGGATAAAATTGAACTTACTAATCATTTCACGCCCTATCATTAATTAATTACTAACTACTAACCACATGGCAAACTTTCCAGATCCACCATCAACTAGTATAAGTATTGCCAATTTCCAAGTTTAACAAAACGATACCTAATTAAGTGCACACGTGCATTTGATGGTCTTACAGCATAAGTGTCTATAATATTTAACCGCAAAGTATTTTCGGCTTAAATTATTTATTAACTAATTAAAAGCGGATCTCAGTTTAGGAAAAGTAAATCTGAAAATATTATAACTATTTGTACTTGCATCAGCAATTAAATATCATACCTTTATAGCTGTAACAATTCCCAAATAAACCAAAGCTTCACCTGCAATTAATTTTATTGCAAATATTGTTTTACAGTTAAACTGTTTAACTGGCCTTCGCTGGTAGCTTTATATTCATTCATGGTTTGCGGCACGTGAATAAATGACAATGGAAAAATAATAGACTCTCTCAGCCTCTCATCCCTCTGTATGATTAGTATTAGTAATTTAGTTTGTTGTGATGTGAGTGAGATGAAATTGTAGTTTGAGAATGGGATTACTCAAGTAAAACTTTAGCCATTAAACATGTTAGCTATGGTCCAGTTACTTTTGTTAAAGCTGAATGAAAGTAAAACTTACGTTCGAGAGAAAACACAATGATACAACACAAACAATACTATATACATTATTATGTCAGAAGTAACAGAGCGTGCTCTCTATTTTAAACTTTTATTTAACGCAGAAAACATAACTACTATAGAATTATTTGGTTTAGTTGGGACAACATTACTATTGCGTGATATTAGACCTCTCTTCATGGATTGGTGTCTGTATAAGCAACTATATTAAATGTTATACTACATTTGGTACTTATTAGTTTGGAAAGAGTGTTACAAAAGCGTCTAGGCTACTAACTTGACTAACCAAGGGATGTCCATGGACTCAATGAGTTGGAAAACGTAGGCAGCAACTGGGGTGACTATGGCAAAACCCAAAGTGGCATACGTGTACTGGCAACCGAAATATCCTCCGTGTTCGTGAGACATAGACAGGATAGCAGAATTCAACAGTCCAGCTGCTGAGATCACGAGCATCTGTAACAACAACCAAAAACCACAATTACAAAAATTAGAAGCTACAATTTACAATTGCTACTGCTCATCTCACATACAAATAATAGTAAATGGTCAATATCCCTATATAATACAATCAATACCGTGCTACTGCCATACCAATAGTATAAATCAAAATATACGGGTAATTGAGCATGAGTCGACGCTATTCCCAACTCGTGTGCTATTACAGTAAATGTGAGACCCTTATACACATAAGGAACCTATGCTGATGAAGAAAACACGCTGTCAGTATTAAAGTACCAATATAAAGCAATAAACGTGTGGTACATGGAGAGAGACTTATCATTATAGGTGGATCTCTGTATAAAAATTACATAAAAGAAGATATACCGATATACCCCATCGTAAAATTATAAATATAACTTTTTCTTGTATATAATATTATAATATTTACATAGCAGTACAGTTATTTATATTTAGTTAAGATATAACTACTAGAGATACGAACACCTACTTGTCCATCTCAAAAATATCATATCATCGTAAAAACAATTTATTTCGCTTTTATATGGTTAAGAATGGACAAGAATGGATTTATAAAGTTTACTATGCCTAGGTTCATAATAATACTATATTAGTTATAAATGTAGCTTAAAATTAGAGGTGTAGGTTTCGTATAGGTATATAATGGACAAGTACAGTACAACGTGAGTACAACCCACTTAAATGCGCACTCGAGGAATAAAGGAAACTTTACACTCCTCCGTTCCATTATTCATTATTATTATTATTATCTCGTAGAGAGAACAACACCCGCATCTGGAATGCATTTGGGAAAGAAAACAGCAGCGGCTGGCTCTCTGTCAGCTTGAGTGGAGATAGAGACTTACTCCGACAGAAATGAAAAGGGCAAAGTTGACTAATCATTGTCGACAGCAATTCCTTGTGGAACATTTGCTTTGGTAATTTCAAATTTCAACTCAGAATCTAACTCTCAATGCAAATACTGCCATTATAACTTATATCTCCGAAAATAAAAGCATTTACTTTAATGTCAAAGGTTTACTGTACATTTATGCTAATTGTATATACATTTGTCATATAGGAAGGAGACAGATTTCTGCAGGCTATATATAAGTCTAATATAACTCTGAGCGTATTGACGACTCTCTCTCTGTGCGTGCATTATGTCCTTTTCTCCAATTCGTTTGAGTAAAGGACGGATGGATTGAATCCATTGAAACGTGTCATCCTTTAACTTCATGATGACAAATTATTTCGGATTCGTATTATTAATGACCTGATTATGTTAGCACTAACTGCAAAACGACCCAGCACTGTTTACAACACGTACAAATGTCGATGCAGTAAAATAAGTGTCAAGTCATGCCACAAGTATTCCGCTGACAGACCACAATCACACTTCATTTCCAACAAATATGTCCATTCATTAGCTTTATGACTTATTTGGATTTTTTCTATGTGAAAATATTGTATTGAAGTATACCTACTTACTAGTAGCTATATTTGGTAATAATATTGCTTAGTAATACACAAAATGAAGTTTGACATTCATATCTCTACAAATCTGTCGTATAGTGGCCCTGTCACCACAAGCAAGCGCGTGGGATGCGTGGGTTTCTATTTTTAGAATATATGAGAATTCATAATGATCTTTACGTGGTAGAAGTATTTTTATACATGTTAACAATGAGTTAACATCCAAGTAAGCGTTCTCAAATTCCTTGTATCCATAAATGTATCTACATGTACAATACAAGCCAAAGGACAATTACTAACGATAAGTAAGTTACTTAACCACAGAGTATACTTACTAAGCTTTAAGTAATGGAATAGGCAAGTCAGTACAAGTAGATTGATAAATGAATGAAAAATATCTCTAATGATAATGATAGACTGCAGACAGAGTGAGTGTACTACTTTAAGAATGACTTGAGAAATTCTTAGAGTTACGCGATGATTAACATTGTGTCGTGAAAAAAATATTCAGCCCGTATTATCAGAGAACTGTAATCTTAACGCGATACAAAATTAAACACGACTTGAAGCATGATATTAATATTGCTACAAGTGCACATTACCATTATCGTGATCTTAAAAACTTGCACATAAATAGATCACTTCTATCTCAATGACTCAATATACAATTTTGGACAGGAGATATTCACAGATCATTAATATTTATTATGTTCTTTTACAGAGACATATAAGGAAGATTTGCATTGAGATATAATATATGGTACATCGCATGGACTAATGTAATACACAAGTAGGTACGTAGACAAAAATCGTGTGAAGTATATCTGAACCAAGGCCATAAAAAATTTGCAAAATTTCTTTGTTAAGTAAATACTAATAGTAGGTAGTAGCGTTTATCATAGCAAGAATTCTGTAGGAGTATAAGGAGAAAAGAAATTTTATCTGAGGATTTTTGAGTTCGTTCCACAAACGAACCTAATTTCAAATCTGTATATAAATTTGCAACCACAAATAAAAACTGACGAACTACTCTGCAGATTAGATTTAGCTTTTTGTACTTCTCACAATCAGAAGCTTATATTGTTACAGTAGTACTATGTAAGTCTGCATTGATATCAATGGAAACTTACATCATACGCAAGTTTTTTTGTGATTTGCTTGGGAAAGAGTGCATCAAAGTATCAGTTCCATGCAGCGCAATTACTTAAAGTTAACAGCAGGGAGAAAGCAATAAAGTTTTAACATTATGAGTCATTCATTGAATTAATCTCGTTTAATTTACTCTTTGATGTCATCATCACAAATAAAGTTTGATAACATTATTACCTACTGGTGCTATAAACATGAGTGGGTACATGAATATTTACTTCATCTTTATCAATCTATGCAATTTTTTTTTAAACTTCCAAAGAAGAATAATGATGTCAGAGAGTTAGGATACACAATAATACCAGTCATAGTATTACGATTTACTTTCAGCTGTATTATAATACAAATCCCTATACATTTTTAGATATACAAGCTGCCAACTGCCTACATTGATTTTAGTGCTGCGAAAGTTGTTTTTACAATGTATTTGCCCTGTTTCCGAGTTTCAGCATGAATAACTTAATCCTTAACCCCTGTCACACTGTCACTGTATAGTTAAATGTAAATCAGTCAATGTCTGGTTGAAATTTCTCCATACAAATGTCTACATGCAGATGTACCTTATTATTACATAGCTTTGTCAGATTTTGATGGATCTTATCTAAATTTTATTTACTACTGGATAATCCAATATGATATTATATACACAGATCGTATAAAGCCTAGTCCGCCTGTATTACATGCTTTTACACAAAAATGCACATAATAATATGTATGTGTATGGATGCGTTATATAAAGGAAAGACTGACTGACCGTGCCAAGGGTATGAATGGCAACAAAAGATGCGAAAGAAATGGTCCATTGAAGAGAATCGCTGTGGCAGTTCCATTGGTCAACCTCTTGGGAGTCCCATCTGAGATCACATGAAACATGACAATGTGAAGACAATGGTGAACAGGACAATAGTTGCTGGAAGTCTTCCTTGCTCTCCGAATAAACTACACGTAAACAAAAACAATTATATTTTATAGGATTTTACTATACACATAATATACAAATTCTACGCACTGGCAATCCACGTGCTACCCCATATAATATACTACTCATAAAAACACAACGATCATTCTTCCATCGTAAACTTGCCTCGTGAGGTAAATGTCGTTCGAGTAAGTAAATTGTCATGTCACAAGCACATTTCTTTCTACTGCTTATTATCATGTGTGCAGGAAGAGTGTAATAATCATAATAATAATAATAATAAGTGAATATAAAATGAGAAGCTGGGAAAGCCTTTAGCTGTAGGAGTACAGTGTGTTTGTTTAGCTTCTCTTGGTCTCTCGGAGGAATTACTATGAAACTAAATGTGACTGTGCCGTCTTGCTCTGGCCGTGACGTTTTAATCCCATTTTCCGGATGTAATAAAAATAAAAACATATCCATGAGCCATTGAGTTGTATGTGGAATAGGAATATCTTCCTTTTAGGTTGAACGCAGGAGACTCACAATCACTTTTACCTTGAGCGTGAAAAGACATTCAGGACGCAGTTGTTTTCCTGCTTTAAGCCCACCTTATTACTATGCACAACACCTAGATCTTTTTTCTCCGCACCTTTTCAACAAACACCCCCTTCCTTTTAAACCACTACTTCTTCCACTATTACTCTATTGACTGGGTAGTGCGTTTACCCTGGGTATTAGGTATTTCTATACGGCTATACTAAAGAAAGAGTAAAAGAGTGAGAAATATACCTACAGTTGTAGACACATTTTGAGATTTTGCTTGGTGGTAGTGGTGTGGATTGTAGTTTTAGGGTTAGTGAGGTTTCATTCATGGAACAAACCTTTTTCCATGAAAAAATATTTACTGCTACATTTTCTTTCAGTGTAACTGCGTGATGGAGGTATGCGTAACCGTTTAAAATTGAACAAAATGCACGCTTTGGGAATTCCTCACGAGTTACGCGTAATATTATCATACTATGCGATTTCAACCTTTCCACATTATCTCAACACCTTTCTTCTCCGAAACCAATTAGGCGAACTAAGCAATAATAACCGTAGTCGATGATAACATGTTTATGGGAGAAAAGAAAAGTTAAACCTAATTTAAGATATCATTGAAACGACTGTTATATGACTATAAGTATATGTTTGCTAAATATTAAAATAATCTAAATGAATATTGAACAAAAATATGACAATATCAATGATATTTTATGCATTCCTTGAAGGCTCAGACTCAATAGACGATTAGAAAATGAAATATTATGTACACTGTATCTAATCGGAAGAATTAGGTACTGTATTTGTAATAAAGTTAACTTATTTAGTCAGACTACAGTTTGTGTATCTGCATATACCAAATTTGTTACTTTTTCTTGCAATCAGGCCGTTTTAATATTTAGCAAACGTAAATTTAATTATATCTTATCCCTATTAATCAGATTCCTCTCCTTCACGGCAGTATTAATTCACATCTTGCAAATCGAAAGCACATTCTCAATTTTTAAGAACGAATTACAGCCTCCGCCTTATATGACATAAAATAATACGAATACATGAGAATAAATACACTTGCTATTAATATGACTACGTGAAGAGACAAATTCTGTTTTTGCCGTTTTGATTTCAACAATAATAAATCACATAAATATGTGAAGATTACAAATTACAATGATACAAAGACAAAGTAAATAAAAATGAATAATATGTGTCAATCAGCGGAAGACAAAGCGAATCGTAACAGCAGTATTTCACATGAGACACCTTTGCTTATAGTCAAATTGGTGAAACAATCCATCTGTAGAATTAATTTATTATGTGTTTTTATGCTCAGTGTTGAATTTGAATTGAATTCATTGAAATGATAGATCACATTAATTATGTCTCATTAGAATGACAATAAAATCCCTGGAAGCTACATGGGCGTTTTCTCCCATTGTCACTTTTACACAGCAAAACATTCGATCGCTATATACACTGCTTATTCTGTCTGAAGTCTTAATTGTAGCTACTGCAACTATAATGCTAATAATTCACATACTAGATATACAAATATAAATAACTATTTCAAAGGACAATTCGTCATGTTACATCCTTATATCACGTAACATAACGTATCCCTTAATCTTTTGGCATACGGATCAAGCGACAAATGGTGCATATAGAATACGAATGCTATCAATTCTGCTTTGCATCGGGAAATCCTGAGAAAAATGTGCAAAAAGTGAGACGTGACTGTTTTACCTGAAAGTGGATAGTGACACTTTCCGTCGTAATCCTCATATCCGGAAATGTCATTAGCCTCGACAACGATGTTATGCATTAAGTCATTGAATGCATAGCACAAATCCTTGTACTTTGCCTTTGGATCGTTCACGCAAACATGTGGAGGAGCTTCAAATCCGACGTTATCCGGTGTTGTTCCCTCTAAGTCTTCCTCTTCTTCTTCCTCATCCTCCTCATTATATCTAGAAGGATCTACACTCACTTCATTCGGGACAGGTCCATCAGGATACAAAATTTCGTTCGAGTCTTTTTCCTTGGTTTTATGTGCTTTACTGGGTTTCTGGAAAAGAAAAGGGATTCAATTCAATTATTTTACTCTCCATAACAAAGTAGAAGGTCAAAACTATTTAAAGACAGTTACTGCATCCTCCTCCTCCGCAATATTTCTAAAATTTCACTTATTTATGTATGAGCATACCTTTTATGCATCATACTGTTTGTACTTAAACGACTAATAGAGGCAGATAAATAAAGGTACGAAGACTAATGATAGCAATCAACATAAATTTCAGATAAATATACAAGGCAGTAACATAATAACAATGTGCATTGAAAATCGTGCTTATCTGTAATTGTCAACTCTAATTCTATACGATTAGTCTTCAATACACCCACAGTTTACCAAATTAATAACAGTCAAACCATAACCTACTCTATAAAAACTCTTTACTGACAATGAGTGTTAAAGTAATATGTAATACAGTACAGACCATACAGTCTATAAGCTACAGTAGTAGTAGGCAGTCCTAAGGCAAGGCACTATATAAAGAAGTAATTGAAACTAGAAATAATTTATTTACATCGCGATTTAATGGGTTTAAGGGTTGTCTTACCCTCCAACGTCTAATTTATTAATGTGCATTCCTAATGAAAGGTTTGACGAAAAGCTTCAGTAAAATTGCCTAAACCCCTTTTCGGTAATAAATGAATGAATAATGAATGAACTGTTGCACAATGCACAATATACACACACGTTGATAAAACCTACTTGCATTCTTAAAATATATTAAAGCCTCGTAGCATTGTTATCCCTATACAGATTCCATTTCCTTTGTCAGAACTACCTGGATATTTCATAAAAACAATTTTCAGCGTTTTCCCCTACACAGAGTAATTTTAGTCTGGAGGTTATAATTCGTCGTGTGCCACACTTACGCCCTTATTATCTAAATACCCTGAGCACATCTCAAAGGTGGCCTTTACTCTGGTACACTACACAGAAATAATAAATCTCCAATCCATTACTATGACTTGTATACATCCAAATATAAAAAAGACGACCTTATTAAAAAATTAATTCATTGCATTGCTCTGTTGTTGCTGTTGGCACAACAGAATTTTTCAATGTACAACACAACCACTTAAAATCCATTTATAGAAATGGAACATTCAAAACATACACATAAACGCAATCAAATGCTACATTAAGAACATTTATGTATAGCATGTTGTCTCAAAAAGCCTACTACTTATCACATCTAAATAAAGCATAATAGTAAGTTAATATGTAAATTCCATACTACATGAAATGAAACCTACTCTTAGAAACATCACAGTGCACTTTTGTACTACTAAAGCGTTTACAACTCCCACATGAATGCTCTTTCTATTTGGATTTCACTTTTGGCTAGAGAGTACACACTCTATAGTTGTGTTGGAATTACTGAATTACTTCTCTGTCTGTGTAAATTAAAGTCTACACGTATCTGCGTGGGATTTTGTCATTTTTATATTAACTGACTTCATTCTAAATGTGGTTACATGTGAAAATTATTTAACTGCATACAAATTGCAAGAATATGTACAGAATGCTTCCTACTGTACCTATTACATAAAACACCAATAGCATATATGATTTTGAGCTTTGTCGCTCTGTACATGTTTCATGTTTAATACACAGCTCTACCATTGTAAAATTATAAGTAAGACTGCCTGGCTGGATTAGTGTAAATACAATAATGTAATAGTATTACGTGTCTTGTTAGTTAGTTCGGTTGGAATTCTTGTATTTTGTACATATGCAATAATGCATTGGTTGTGGTGAGCCAAATTCTGACAATAAAACCACTAACCGCAAAACTACTATTACTATTACTACAACCATACCACTGCAGATATCAGAGAATGTACATTAAATTATAGTAGTACATGTGTAGTTATTATAGTCAGTAAGCAAAGTTGTACTACATGTGTGTTATTGTGTAATCTTCAATCAGATACGATAAGCAGATGACTGTACGTAAAGAGAGAAGCCTGATGATGGTATTATTCATTACGATGGCTTTGCTCTTTCTTACATTAGCTACAGAGTAATATTATTGACACGTGTGTAAAGTTCAGGTTTACAACACTCTGATGTTGTTATAAGTTTTAGCAAGTTAACTCTCGAATGAGTCTGTGGAGAGATTAGAAAACAAATAGAGAGGCGATGAAAGGAATTATTATACTGGTAGGAGTATACGAGGAAAGATCCGTAGTAAAGTTGTAGAAAGAAGGTATAGTAAGTAGAATGAAAAAGGGCGATGCCACATTCGAGAAGATCAGTCCGTCAAATCTGCTAATGAGTTTGGCAGAAGTTGAAACTTGAAATTTACACTTGAGACGTGACAGATACAAATATTCCCAGCTACTCTGTATACTAAAAATGTTCTATTGAATAAGGGTTGCCGTTTTACATTGAGGTATATACTTTTATTTCTTACATTGATCTTATGTACAAGTTTGTTTATAAAGCAAATGTATAGCTATACGAATATATAGAGTGAACATATTAAATTATACCTAAAATAGAATAGGTAATATTATATATGGAGTCATCAATGAAAAGTGAAATGAAGATGACCGTTAACGCTGAGAATTATAACTTACTTAGCAAGTTGATATATCATGCATTATTAATATTAGGTTGGATAGTCGGGACTATGTAATACCCTGTTAAATACTATAACCTTATTCAATTTACCTAGGAAGAGCATTTTTTATAATACAACACGACATCATTGTACCTACTAGAATACAGTCACTATATACTGACGATAAAAAATTTTCAATTCATCTTGACTTGTTAATTAAAGAAAGCGTACTATTTGTCTTTAGCATTTGTTTCGGGTACTGTATAAGAATATAAATTACTTATGGAATATAACGATGTTACTATATAAGATGGTCTAAATCTTATCACCCTCATCTGTGTTTCATTATTCGCTGTGTTATATTCAAAATTGTATAGGTAGATAACATTTAGTAATATCATACTCATCCCTGTCGTCCTTATTTCGAGTCTCACGTATTAATTAGCAGTTAACTGTGTTGTTTTGAAAAATTAACACCGAACGTCAGAAGACATAGATATGCACGATACCTATATTGACAGTGACGAAGAAAACAAAACAACGAGCAGCCGTAAGGAAGGAAGAGAGAAAAAAGATATAAACAACTCCCATAAATCGTTTCATGATGAATAGACGTAAATTAACAGGTACCATACGACCGTGTAAAGGAAAAGAATGAAATACGATACACCGTGAATACTCCAACCTACATAATAAGTACATACGTTCATACACAACACATAAAAATACATAACAAACGCATCATCCCCTGTAGTTAAAACATTTCTAAGCGTCTTACGGCATTTTCCATTGTATTTCGTTCGACATACACTCTGCTACATAAAAAATCAGTTTCAACTTGCAAATAAACAACATTTACGTATATAGGTGTGTAAGGACTGTATTATACGCTTTCCTCATCAACGGTGATGCAATTTGCACGAAAAATCAGCAAAACAAAACTCAAAACTCAGAATGAGCTTAACATGAAAAGGATTGAAGTACGAACATCCAAATAGACGACAGACAAGCGAGCAAGTCATGTCAGGTCTACTATTGTTAAAAAACTTTTACATCTAATGCCGAGTGATTTGACAGAAAGTAAGAAAAAACTTCTCAGTGAGCGATATTTGTACCAGATAAGTTGCTGTGCAACTGAAAGGCATGACATAACAGTAGTAAGTTGTAGTGTATAAAAAAGATTGCGATTTACACGGCTGCACTTACTTACTCCTATTACTACCACATTTATTCTCACTCTCGGGTATAGCACAATAATACGTACGTTACGTACATCGTACAG
The DNA here is from genome assembly GCA_019776165.1 of Pogonognathellus flavescens. NCBI lineage: Eukaryota > Metazoa > Arthropoda > Collembola > Entomobryomorpha > Tomoceridae > Pogonognathellus > Pogonognathellus flavescens. The sequence goes on from JABASD010002494.1 coordinate 19,795, forward strand.
AAAAGAAGAAGATGAAGAAAAAGTAGGCAGTGTAAGTATAGATAGAATAGAAGATAAGATTTTTTTTAGTTTGAGACATACCAACGAGTCATCGCACTCGGTTCGGCATTTGGTGATGATGAGCTTGGCATTGCACTCTTCACTACATCCCCCATAATCTGCAATCAGCTCTGCCAACGACGATGTGCAATTTATCCTGTTCGGCAGACAAGAAACTGACGAGAACGAAGACGCGGTTGCTCCTGTAGTAGAACTTAATGATACAGACTCATCCCGATTTGACCCGGCCCCGGGCATTCCATTGCTACTGGCACTGCACAATTCAACACGGTCTTTATATGGCTGGTCCGCTGGAGGAACGGTTAATACCAAAGGGTACAGCAGTCCACCCAATATTAAACACACGCCCAGCACCTACAAATAAAAAAATATTTTACATTAGAACTTGAACAGCGCATTAAGTACTTTACTATGACAAAAAACAAGCAGTATCTGTTTTGCAGTAATATACAAAATTCATTAGAAACTCTAAAAAATTAAACGGAGACTGCATCAGATTTGTATGCTTGAGACTACTACACAGAATTTTGTTACTTTCGGCTTACATGAGTAATATTGTTATTTATATAATAGAATGAGTATATTATAGGCATTGGCCATAATAATATTCGTCTATTTCCTCCCTCTTCGGACAAATTGACTTCTTTCGGCTTTCACAGAAACATTTATTGCATAGGAGTTACTACAATAGGTGTAATTTGCTATATACAGTACAGACACAGGCAATTGATTTATTTCCCTTTCCAAATTAGGATTTCTTAAATTACTACTAGTTTTGACATATCTACTATTGTAAAGAGCTATGCATTTTTCTAGTAGCAAAAGGAATGTTAGCAGTTGTATATAGGCATGTGTAAGAGATTGGTATACACTATTACACAATACTTTACAATTGACACTTAGGTATTATTATAGCCGCTAACATTGTAAAAAGTGCTTGGTTAAGTTTGGTAAGCTTGTTTTGTCGATGAGCATGACATATATAATCTATGCTGGATGGAAATATGTAGAGCTCTACAGATAACAAATAGGTGGGAATTGACAATTAAAGTTTTAAATTGTTTTACAAGCAGTCTTTTGTTTTTCTTTACGCCTCCTCGTCTATTTTAACTGCTTACTGTGTGAACCCTGTGTTTTACGATAATAATAATAAGGTAGATTATAATGGCAATGTGGAACTGGAGGGTATATAGTAGAGAAAACCAGAGTAGAGCAGTTGTAGAGACATACATGAAGTTTGAGTTTTTTAAAGAAGATTTTGTCGGGGGAGTTATAGTAGGGTTGTTTGAAAAAGTTAACGGTTTAATGTCTAAAGAAACATTTGATGGGACGAGAGAATAATGACATGCCTATTTACTTTTGGGTTGTCGAACTTGTTTTCTAATTTTGTTCAATTGCCAGTTTAGTCGGAACAGCAGTGCTAGTTTATAGTCCGCCAGCAGTTCCTTAATGTTTGTGTGTCACGAAACGCCTGTTTTATAAATGAGTGCTAAGTAATTGCTAGGATTTGAATGATTTCGTGTCATCACACGCTCTACTGCTCACTCTGTGCTCCTTTCCAGACTGGCACTGCTTTCTTTAACAATGTACTACGAGCCGTAACCGCGTGATTGCAAATTGCAAGAGAGAGAAGCAATTCAGATAATATTAAAGATAATATTATTTCCACTGAAAATCAATTCCCGTCTTTATAAACGTGTAAGTGTACATCTCCTCCTTTCTTTCCTATATAAAATGCGTGCTACGTGTGGGCATGTCTGCTGGCGGATTGTCAGATCAAAGGATGAAACTCAAATATCGCTACTTTAGTAATTCAATTCAATTTGCAAATGATGAAACTTTATCATACACAGACCCAGAAGCGATCAGCTTTATGATTACTACTCTTACTGTGTAGTATACTTGTTCAAAGCGTTTTTATAAGCAGAGACAAGACAGAGAAACTTGCCACAAGGTTTTATCCAGATATAACAGTGAGACACTTTGAAATATCTGTTTCATTAACCCTGGTTGAGATAATTCGGTGTACTATACTATACCTATAGCTGAAAGGGTTTTTTTAGCACCAAAGTAAAATCGTACATATATACAGTGTAGAAAAAACTAGGCACGGCACGAGCTAATTGAATATAAACTATAGTGGTAGCAATTTATATATCGGATCGGGTTGTCAAATCAAAGTTATAAATTGCAATGTTAAGCGGCAGGATTATATTGGAAAAAGATTCATCCACTAATAATAACATATTAGTGGATATTATTATGCAGTAGTTATAATATTATGCATATTATTGTGTTAAATTGAAAATATTAAACATGAATCCGACGAAAACGAAGAACCTACAATTAACTATTAGTGGAAAATTAACATTTTTGCCGAAATAAAAAGTTTGAGGTTTTAGGTTTACAGAGGTGATTTTGAAGATCGATGCCCTTTTCATGATAAAAAATCGTAAAAATATCTGAAGAAACAGGCATGCGGCTATAAATTGCCTGGCTAAAGGCTTCTTCTTCCTCTAAAGGTTCCTCAACTCTCAAACTGATTCAATATTCATGACCTATATCTGTAGACAGCAAAAGTACATTATAAGTAGTACAGTAATAGCACATTTACACACACTACATATTCACACTCATAAATATATAATCGCACTATCATCTTTTCCACTGTGAAGACAATTTAACATGCCGATTCTCAAATTCCCTTTACCCAATTAATATTTCTTGTTAATAACTGCAGATTAAAGTTTGTGACGTTTTGTAACGTAGAATTTCGTCGTGTGGTAAAAGAAAGGTGGTACACCTTATTGTTCTTATAGTTGATACATCACCGAATAATTTAATGAAAAAATAATGATGTTATTCTAAAGGATCTTTTGATCTTGGTCAAATGTCAAAGCACAGAGCGCAATCAACACAGTCAGTTTGTTTTTACCACAAATTAATTATGTGTCACAGTCATAAATATTTCTGATCAGACATGCTCTGTGCATTACGTGGTAATCCTAATCACATGTCGGCTTGTATGGGTTATCTAAGGTCGTCACATTTACAATGTAATAAATGGTAAATAGCCCACGTTCACTTAGGTATTTACTTGTATATGGCTACTCTATAAAATTATAAATTGTGAATATCTTACTAACCACTAACTACATGGACAAGTCAGACAGAATGCAATACATGAGACTCAGGAGAGTACAGTGCTATTAATAGTCAATAAAATACATTAGATCACATAAATTCTGAATAATGTTTGTCATGCTGCTGCTGTGTATGCTACGAAGAATTAATAATAAATAACCTTGTTGTCATCTATACACATAAAGAAACCGAATTTCCATTATAAGAAACAATTCATAACGTAAGAATACGAATGTCATGTTGTGTCTATGTTCCTAGAACTGATAAAGCCAATAAATTGGGTAAACTGAGAATCGTTGAGCTGGTTAGGCAAAACAGAGTAGGAACTCCATATAGGCACGAGGAAATAGGAATTTGCTCCAATTTCGCAAACCATAAAAACCAAAGCATAATATACATCTGGAAGTACCACGCAAAAAGCGGGGAATGTGCTTTTTGCGTGTATTGCTTGAAAGTTTTGGTGTTGAACCAACTGGAGTAATCCATCTAACTGCTGATTGTTCTACAATTTATTCGCCCAGTTTTCTTAATTTGATGTGCATTACTCACAGGGATTTCCTTTCCACCACATGCTTTACCTATAGTGAGACTTTTTGTGTCTGGCTGCCTTCAAGACGTTCGAGTAATGCACATTACGGAAATGGAACATCTAATTTGACAACTATTTCTCCTATGCATAAAACAAACACATACAGCACTAACACTCTTTACTACAACATCTTTCTTAACTTTATTCCTCAAGAAATATCATCAAATGTTTTTTAACAGCACAGATGTACTTTCCCATCCATCCATCCCTTCCATTGATACATTTCTACCTACATAATATGTCTTATAACATAACTATACCTCTATACTTGCATTTTGTGTATCCGACAATAAAATGCGTATATGCGGTTCACTATCATCAACACCCAGAAATGTAGGAAGAAAACGTTGGTGAATTTCTTGGCTTTGGAATTGTTTTGAGTTGAGGTTCCAAATTGGATTCGCTTCTCTGATAGCAACTGCAAATGTGGTCTGGTAGCCTAATACTATAATAATGATGGCAAAAAAACGTGCTAAGATACAAGATACACAACACAACTGAATTAAATAGTACAAGCTAAATAACAAACTGCTATGTGAGATATCTGTATAGATGCACTTGTAATATTTTCATTACAACATCCCTTGTGCGAATTCCAGGAACGATGACTATGCCCACTATGCTGCTATCTCATGCATACAACCGTAGCCAAACACACATACGGAGGATTTTCTTCGCACTTCCAAGAACTACCGACACTACTGACGATATATACTTGTCAGCCATAGAGAATACAAACAATCGGGTTAAACATACATACATTTCTGGTATAGGGAACAGTTTACTATAGGTATATAGTATTATATAGTGATATAGCCACTTTTCGAGGGAAATGCATTAAAACTTGCTGAGAGACCGTCGCTTACGTTCAATTACCAAACGGATTCTTCAGCAAAGCTAATTCGACTTACTATAGATTAAGTCTTTGCAATACTGATATGATATATTTTATGAGGATGTATTGTGTAATACATCTGTAGTGCATAATACATGTACTCAACATACTTGACAAATATTATTTTACAACTGTTCACCTTAATTATGTTTCTTTAGATTTAATATTTTAACACATTATGATAGGTCACTTAAGTAAAGAATACTGTATAAAGTTAATAAAAATCTGTGAGATGAGATGAGATGTTTAATTTTTTTTCTGACAAGGGATAAAACGTAATTGCTTAACTAAGATTAAGTTTTGCAATGCAATGGAATCAAATCATTTTGCCTTTTTAATCAAATATACCCTAATTTATTACCTTTTAGCATAGTTTGCGTCATTAACAGAGAATCCATGTACATTCGTAACAACCATATAGCATAGTTGTAATAAAATATAACAGAACTAAATTTCTGTGTGAGTCTGAAGGTAAAGGCAATTTGAAATGGCAATGACAATGTGACACTTTACAATATTAATAGTAATACATTCTTGCTGACAGTAATACAGGAATATATTTGATAGTATTATGATTCTAATTCAAAATGCCAAGTAGAAACCTTGCATTTTATATAGAGAGATAAGCTTACAAAGCAAAGCTAATAAATTTGCAAGTAGTAACAGCTTTATTCCATGTCAAATTAGTCGTGTACAGGTTGGTAGGTAGTAAAATATAGATTTCAATGCTTAATGGGCGTTTAATGCATAACTGTGTAAAATTAGAAATGTCACAGCGTAAAATTGTGCATGTACATACGTCCCTATACAATCATATGTAATATACTTCTTGTATATGTCCATAACTGTCAAGAGAGACACATCATACCTAAGTGTAAATGTATGTATGTATTATTACATTACTACGCAAGCAAGGAAGGACATATACAGAGAATAGACAGACAATCAACTGAAAATGTCACGCTTTCGCTTCTCTCTAATATACAGTCACATCTTTCATGGAAAGGAAACTTCGTCGCTTTTCATTATCCTCTCTCTCTCTCTCTCTTAGACATGTAATTCAATGATAATAATCATTTCATTTTACAGACAGAACAGGGAATAAATTCAAATCACGGCTCTATACACCATTTTTCGTTTTTGAGATGCTCTCACGCAGTAGTGGCCATAAAAGCTAAATTAATCTACCTGAGCATTAGATTTACATCTTCCGAAATTTGAAACTAACCAGTAACTTCTCAAGACATAAGTCTATATGAAAGAGCAACAACTGTGCCTGTGCGTTTCTTTATCTTCTGTGTAATACAGAGAGAGAGCATGAAAACTTTTTTTACACTTCCATCATCTGATACGTCCTTTGCAATGCAATACATTTTATATGGTGCCAGTGGTATAAAAACAAGACTGACCATGATGGTTGCATTTTATTTTAACTCTGACAAAGAACTGTGTGCAGGGTAGAATATCTTTATGCAAAGAAGCATAAATGAAAAATGTTCTGGAACCGGTTCTTTCCATCTTGGCTGCTAATAATTTTTAAGGATGTACTATAACACTCACTCGTGTGAGTTCATTTAGAGATCGAATTCAACCAGAGAAAATAAAATGAATGACTTGTTTTCCCTCGCTTCACCCTCTTGTCTTTTATTTCCATGATCCGGCTGTTGGTCTGGCCTGGCCTTCTGTATTTTTCATGTTACACATATTCCACTAGAAATAATAGCAACTTTGTATATTACTCTACAGTAAGGTATTTTATAACCGCTCCGCGCTGATTTACATGTAAACTATCAAAACCAAAAGAATTTATTTATCTGTAACAAATAAACATAG